>PVHP010000588.1:0-17715 GCA_004024765.1 Zapus hudsonius
TACATTTGTGGTATTGCTTTTGGAAGCATGAGGAATGCATGCATGGAGTGGGTCATGAAGTGCACATGGTTCCAGGAGCTGCTGCTGAGATGTGATATTTGGAACAGGGAGTGAAGTCCTTGATTGGCCAGTGAAGCCATTGGAAGGTGGACCATGGTTTTCAATGGAGACCCGAAGACATTTTGGACATACCAGGACTGTGCAAGGTCTACAATGGAGCACTGTTGGCTAGGGATGGAGGTTTTCCCAGCTGCTCAGCCAAGCTGAAGGGACAGAATTGGAAAATCCGAAGACTGTCAGTCACTGGTTGTGCTATGGGATTTAAATTGCAAATGTGGATGTTTGCTGATATTTGTTGAGTTTGCATTGGCCAGGACTTTCCTTGTTGTGCCTCATAGCAGTTGGAAATGTTTGCTCTGTACCATTATATGTTAAAAGCATGTAACTTTTTTTGGTTTACAAAACTCGCAGATCAGGGACCTTGCCTTATATTGGGGGAGATTACATTTCTGTGGTTGTATGTGGGAGAGTTATATAATTTTTGGCAGAATTATGATCTTGTTACTGTCTTCATTTGGAAATTAGGTATGATGTAAGGATATATGGTTTGATGTCAAGTTGACAAGGGGTGGATTTGTGATGGTTAGGTTTTGTTGTCAACTTGATCTTTTTAATTACCTTGGGTAGGTCTCTGAGGATGTTTACAGGAAGGCAGTCTCTCAGTAGGGGGCAGGATGTAAAGAATCTCAAAGAAGCTAGAAGTAAACATCTCTTCCTGTGTGGGCCATGCAATAAGGAAAGTTCAGAGACTCAGGAAGCCATTAAATCTGGGGAAGGGTTATAAGACCCCCACCCTAAGCCTATATAAAGAAGAAATTCTCTCCTTGCCCCTCCTGCCTGTTTGCTGTTCTGTATGTGTGGTGTTGGTGATGGGTTTCTCTCTCTGCTTGGACCTGTGAAAGAGGGCCAACCTCTTTCGCTGTTATGGAACTTCACCTCAATGTGTAGTTTCAATAAATCCTTTCCTACCATAAATTGTGCCTTGTTTGGAGATTCATCCCAGCAGCATGTGACCGACTATGACACCCTCTATCTGGAAAATCCTTATGGCACTCATTTTTCTCCCTTTCCTCAGATGTCTGCTAAACAAGCAGAGCTTCATGGCTACCTCATATGGAGTCTACCTCCCTCACTGTCTAAGTGAGCTCTCAGAGCAGTGGGCTTTTTCACTGAAGTCATTTCAGTGCCCTGAAAAGTTAAAGACCTGAGGCAGTTCTCCAAAAGTAGTGAATTAGACAAAGTCATTGGAAGCCCTTTACCAGTCAGAAACTATAGAGGTGACAAGAAATCAAATACACTTTTCGGAGAAAAAAAGCCAAGAGTAAACTACTGAATGTAAAAGCAAAATAAAAGACAAGATTGAGGAGCAGCTGTACTGGGGCCAGCTTGGGAGATGCTGAGTCATAACTTGCTAAATCTCACAGCTCCATAAGGAGGGTGTGGGGTCTTCATTCTGAAGGGGGAAATGGGGACCATGTTGTGGTTACCTTTAGAGGATGCTGCATGGTCAATTCTGCATTTCAGAATGATAACTTCCAGTGCATTCTTGAGTTGGTAGAGCCATGTGGTTGATGCTGGCTTCTGCAAGGCTCCTCTGAGTTGGATGAATCAGAGGACAAGAGACACACGTCCTTAGAGAAGTGTGTAATTGGTCAGAGATGGGAGACTTGTGACATTGACTGGGACAAAGTGCCTTCCATCAGAATCAAGGTGCAAGGACCTAGCAAATGGAAGACAAACCCAATGGAAATGAACGGTTTTCAAGAACTGAAGGGATTTCAGGGAAGACTCCAAGGGCTCTGTCTTTATGGGGTGGCTAAGTGTGGGCAAAGTCACAAGACGCTGACTGCATTCAGCATCACTTGTTTTTTCACTGCTCAGGACAGCTCTTTGGCTTTATCCTTGGGTCCAAATGCTATGTAACTATGACGGCTATCCACTGAAACTGTCGGAGGGGATGTTTATCAAGATAATTAGCTGGATTCACATGTGAATTACCAATGACATCATTACTTGCATATCAGTTGCCATGAAGTGCTGTATGTCACCCTGAAATACAGCCCATTTAAGACTGATCTATTTGCTTCTTTCTCAATGGGCTGAACTCAAATCCACTTAGCACATCTCCCAATGGCTTTGGGGAGTAGGTATGCACACATCTCTTATGATGTTTAACCTACCAACTAAGGTAAGAGCAATGCCTTGGTTTTAAGATAAGTCTTCTTGAGGGTGGCAATTTCTCCTGTCAAAATACTTTTTCTCCTCTTGTGGAAACAAAGAGGATTAAACTGAATCCAGGGTATTGTCCTGAAGCCTTTCCCAACATTGCAACTACGTATAATGTTGAAAACAAGCAGCCTGAAAAGAGATTAGGCAAGATCCAGAAGAACATGCAGGTGCTCCAATAGCAACCTTCTAAATATAGCAGCAGCTGCTATGTTTACATTCCCAATGCAGCAAGAAATTCCAAAGAGGGCTTCTCAAAAGAGGCTGAACTGCAGCACTCCATATAATACCTCTTAGCATTGTACTGATAGCATTGTACTGATAGCCTGATAGTCTGTTAATGCTACAAGTTTTCATGTTTGCCTTCTGATTTTCTAAACATAGCAAGCGTTAAGAGCATATAGGTTTACCCTGATTTACAGATGAGGTCAAGAGAAGGTAAATGTTTTTCCTAAGTTCATACAGCCATCACAAGTAAAGATCAAGGGCTGGAGAGATTGCTCAGTGGTTAAAGTGCTTGCCTGCAAAGCCTGATGTCCCAAGTTGGATTCCCTAGTGCCTATGTAAGCCAGAGGCACAAAGTGGTACATGCATCTGGAATTTGTTTGCAGTAGCTAGAGACCCTGGAACAGCCATACTTATTCTCTCTCTCTCTGCTTAAAAATTATGTCCCTTATTTATGTTAGTCTTAAGAATAGGATGCTATATTTCACTTCTTGCTAGCTTCCTTTGCCATGTGTCCTTGGGTACTGCTATCCCACAGAGCTCCATCAATGAGTTAGCAGTCTATCCATCCTGAGTAAGATGTATGCTGATCTCCATGTTCCAAGACCCCAGACTCCAACAATGTAATCATTTTCTAACAGCCTGCTTCTTTGTGAGAAACTCCCAGGATTAATTATCCCCATTTGCATTGCATGTCCTTCCACCTCCTCCTTCAAAACTGAGTGTACAATTCTCTCCAAACCTTCCACAGAACATACTAATTCAAGCTTCTGTATCTGAAACCACTTTGTAAATAAACCTGGGTCTAAAACAAACCAAGATTTCAAGTACGTTCATGTTTTCAGGTTCATTCTCTACTCTTTGCTAAGTATTCTTTTGCAACTTCTCTTCTCCACAGCCTGGCATTTTCTTAGGGATTCCTCAACATTTTTCCAATAATGACCTCCTTACAAAACCATCACTGACTGCATCCCACGGCCTACATATAGTTATAAAATATCTCTCCTTCTGGAGCTTTATGATTTTTTTTTGGAGGAGGTGGCTCTGTCCCTCCATGTCCACTCTGTCTTCACCTATTTGCATTAATGTTTACCTGTTTATGCCCAGAATTGCAAAAGTTTGCCAAACAATAATTACAGTCAGCTGGATTAATTAATTAATATGGTCAAGATATTGAGATCTAGTAAAATCCAAATTGCCTCAGCAATTCAGATAAGATATTGTTGGAAGAATCCCAGGACATTCTCATTAGAATGGGCACAGATAAAAGTCATTAGTATGTCTATCCACACTCCCTGGAAAGAGAATGGGCTCTATTTAGAACAGACAGTTTAACCCAGCTCCCCTCTCTAAGTTCATTGGTAATTGAACTTCGCAATTCAGGCGAAAGGAACTACCTGCTCACTAGGAGCTCCTTCCTGGATCTTTGCAGTTCATTATGAAAGTCTGTTTGCTCTTGTTTTCTTCTCCGAGGAGGACATGATGCCCTCAAACCCCTTGTCTCTATGAATTGCCGATGTTCCCAAGGCTCTGATTCTAATCTCAGAAGCATATGGGTGGTACCTATGACTGATTCCATCACTCACCAAGGTTAAGGGCTGCTGTCTGGAGCCCATGAGTAGCAAGGGTTTCAAGTCCCAATTCTCAGCTGCAGTGATACATTTTCTGGTAGGTTCCAGAAAAGTCCCTCACAGGATTTATACCTCAGACCAAGTCAAAATATGGATGATGCCCAGGTGTGGTATTTTGTAAAATGTTCCCTCTAGCTTCCAGTGTCAGTTTCAAAATTCATGGTTGAGCTGGGCATGTGGTGAATTCTTGTAACTCCAGCACTCAGAAAGTAGAGACAGAACAGTGAAATCAAGGCCATCCTGGGCTACATAGAAAAGCCCTGTTTTAATAAATTATTACATATGTATTCCATATATCCACAATAGTATAATACATACTCACAATTGACACTTTCACAAAGTGTTCTCAAAACACAGTCACCAGAACAGCAGCAGCTTCAGCATTGTCTAAGCGCTCAGTGATGCTACCGAATATGATATAGGCAAGGACTGGAATACTACCCAGCAATCAAAAAGGAATAAAGTACTCATACATGCCACAATGCGGATGGGGATCCAAAATAACATGCTACATAAAAAAAGAGAGAAGCAAAAGACCATATATTGTACAATTAACCACTCTAAAGACTAAGCAGATGGGGATAGGAACTGGAATTGACTGCAGACAGGCGCAAAGCATCTTTGGGGAGTGATTGGAAATGTTCCCAAGCTACAGTGCATTGATGGGTGTACAACAGGGAGGCCATCATAATGGTGCTATTATTGAGCTGAAGAATGTCTCAATGAAAAAAACTGTGCTGGTAAGATCCGGAGAGACACTTGCTATTGGAGTCGGGTTCTGGCAGAAGTTTCCTTGTGCAAAGATAACCATGTGAAGGCAAAATGGCATTCCAGAAATGGACTGAAATACTCTTAGTAACTGGGAGAAGCTTTTGTAATTCTCTTCTCTGCTTGGTTTCTCCCTTTCCCTTCCAGTGCTGAGGATGGAGCCCAGAGCCTCCCACACGCTTGGAAAGTGCTCCGCAACCCAGGTACGTATTCTTTCCTTACTTATTTTAAATTTTTAAATATTTTATTAAGGGAGTTCTGGCTCTAATATAAAAGACTCTGAAATCAGAGATGTGGATTCAAATCCGAGCCGTGAAACTCACCAAGCGAAGAGTGTGAGTTGTATTTCAAGTACAGGGCCAAGGTTGACATAGGTGATCAATCAATGCTAAGTACCCTTCCCACCATAGCCATTCTGTAACCATGCTTTTGGAATCAAACCCAGCTTCCAATTGTCCTCTACATGTTTCTTGTATTCTGTCCCTCATCTATACACAGTGCTACTCTTCTTATTGACTCTGGATCTGTGTGATAGTTAACTAAAGAATTGAAATGTCCTAACACTCCCTTTCCCCCTTCCCTTCCTTCATTCCAAGTTAAATAAACTCCTCTGCAGCTGTCTGCATACTGAGGGTTTAATCACATTCAAAGCAAATAGGGAGAATTAGCATTCAAGGGGGTAGTTCATTTCAATACTCAAAATAACTCCATAAAGTAGATAATAACATACTATCCCCATTTTACAAGTTTAGAAACATTGAGACATGCAATCTTGCCTAAGACCAGCCAGCTGGGAAGCGGTAGAAGTGAACTATTCATGATTACCCTGGACTAGGCATCCCCTCATTCAGACTATTTCATGTGCCAATGGCTCAGCAGTCACTGGAGGGACATATGTCCTCAGATGCCTCAGACAGAGTGGCATTTGGGTCATTGCCCTAAGAAATGTTTTGTGATGATCATGGGGACAATTCTGATACTGTGAGAAATTACTGTGAATATGAGCAGATAGGAATATTTTTCCCTGTTAAGGTTTGTGATCCCATTTGAGAAAGCAGAGGGACTGTTATGATTGTGCTCATCTGACATTTCAAGGTCATTTAGAAGTCAATTTAGGACTCAGATCCAGGGAAGGGCACACGAATCACAGATTTAGCACAATGTCCATTTCACTGGATACCAGCAGGTGAGTTAGCTTGAAAACAAATCTGTTTAGAAAAGGGTTGGATGAACCCATTGTGGACAACCCTACAGTATAACAGCTGTTCTTGCCATTAATTACTCTGTCCTCTGAAGGGGATATAAAATAAGGTTAATTCATTACATTCAGTTCTCAAAGCAGAGACCCCCCCTTTGATTGTTTCCACTTTTAAGGACACTCATTCTGTTTGAATGAATGTGATTGTTGTTTTAAATTTGTAAATTAATATAATTAACAAAGAAATTCTAAATGAAGTGTGGGATTGCATTTATTTGGCATCTACTCCATTAATTTCTAGCATCTAAAAAGGCATTGTTAATCATGTGCACACTATTAATTATCTCAACATGTTTAATAGTTATTTTCTTAAATAACTAGTAGGCTATATGTAAATGATCTTTCAAGTATTAACATTTCATTTTGGGAAAAGAAGTAGAACACAGAGCAGATTGCATGATACATTAGACACAACATGATCTTTGGACCATTTGTACAATATTACAGAAGCAAAAGATAACAGAGGGCTCCCATCATGAAGGAAAGGCTCATGTGGGAAGATCTTGAGCTCCCCCCCACCCAGCCATTAGGCCAGAATGAGGGAAGACCTTACCTTTCTAAGGCCTGGAAATTTAGAAGTCCTTCTTCTAGAAAGACATGTGGAGGGAAGAAGAGGCTGGACCTTGTATCTGTGACTTTTTAAGACCTCCACCAGGTAAAGCCAGAGAGACAGCTGGTTGTTAGATACCTAACCAATCAGTTTTAGCACCTAGGTTTGAACTCTAGCTAGAAACACCTCCCACTCAAGGGAAGGGTGTCTATGGAACTTGCCTGAAGGAGTTAACTGTCACAAAATGATCCCCCTCACCACCTTTACCTAATACTGAATGATCCCCCTAATGCCCCAAGGCCCAGAGAGGCAAGCAAAGCTCTGATGGAGCTAGGACAGGATTGTCTAAAGAATAGCAGGTCTGCACTCACATTATGAAACATATGTTTGAATTCTGTTCCTCCTGTGACTATGAGCTTTGCAATTATTTGCCAAGCCAGGAAACAAAAATAATGTCTATCATCCAGAGAATATTTGCTACAGTTCCAGAGCTGCTCTAGAACTGGCTGCATTTTTTCAATTTCATTTTCATAATAGTATGATAATGAAGATAATGTGATTATCTATCATGCTGTTTTATAATCACAAACAGTTTGCTCACAGTCATATACTTAGTGGGATGACCATTAGGGATTCTTGTCTAAATAGCTTTCATTTACTCTTTCTTGGTGGAGTTGACCAAAATTTCTTATAGTGAATATTCTTTTTTTAAAAAAAATGCCTTTATTTTTTATTTATTACTTATTTATTTGCAAGACAGAGGAGAGAGAGAGAGAGAGAGAGAGAGAGAGAGAGAGAGAGAGAGAGAGAGAGAGAGAGAATATGGATTTGCAAGGGTCTCCTGCCACTGCAAACAAACTCCAGATGCATGCACCACTTTGTAAATCCATGGGTACTAGGGAATTGAACCAAGGTTTTTAGACTTTTCAGCCAATCACCCTAACTGCTGAGCCATCTCATTCTTTTCTTCAAAATGTATTATTTATCTGTGTGTGTGTCTCCTTCAGGGTCTCCTGCCACTGCAAACAAATACACATCTACCTTTATATTAGTGGCTGAGTGGATGGGGAATTGAATCTTGTAAGAAAGTAACTTTATCACTGAGACCCATTTCCAGCCCTTGCATATTCTCTTTACAAAAATGTAATCATTTCATTTTGATGGTTAGGCTTTGTTGTCAACTTGATCTTTTTAATTATATTGGGTGGGTCTGTGATGTTTGTTGTTCAGAGGAAACCTAAATAAAGGGAAAAGAAATCTCCTTCACCCCTGTTCCTCTCCCTTCCTGTTTGCTGTTTGCTGGTGTGTGGTGTTGGTGATGGCTTATCTCTCTCTCTCTGCTTGGACCTGTGAAAGGCCTCTGTCACCATTATGGATCTGTCGCTTCAATAAATCTTTTCCTCCCGTAACTGTCCCTGGTTTGTAGATTCATCCCAGTGGTGTGTGATTATATCTACCTTCCTTCTAGTTGGATATCTAAACTCAGCATTTAATAGAAAATATAAGATTCTTTCTCTTTCTATCTCTTTTCCTTCTCTCTCTCTCCCAATCCTAGAAAACATCTTTTATGATCTTGCTTCCCAGACAGTGTACCAGGAAAATATATTAGTTTGTTCAGGAGACAGGTTTACTAGGTGGAAATGTTTTAAGCATTTTTTCCTCAGTAAATAGAAAGGCAGTAAGGTGAATATAGAGCAAGGGGGAATGTGTGTGTAGAAAAAGATTAACAAATGAGCAAGTAAGAAAGAATAGGAAAAAATGGAGGGAGAAACAGATTGCAATACCTAATTCAGGTAAGAGTAGTCCATGCATGGATTGGATAGGGATGTTTCCTTTTTTCTTTGGTATTTTGAAAAGATTACATGTAGCTCATTGTAACATTGGGGGGAATTGGAGCAGCAATACTTGGCCAGGTATTTACTTCCTGAGACAACTCATTTAATGTTTATACTTAATCTACTTGGGACAGAAGCTGTGACCCTTTTCTCTAATAACAGGGTGGAAATAATGGCTCTGTACACTCTTAAAGGACAGCTTCTAATTCACACTGGGCAGTAGTTGAGACTATGTCCCCTACTGAAAAGTTCAAGGCCTGGTTGCCAGCTTGCGACACTAATTGGAAGTGTCAGAACTTTTAAGATGAAGGATCTAGTAGGAGGAATTTAGAACACTGGGGGCAGACCTTTTAAGGAGCTATTGAGACTTTAATCCCTTCCATTCTCTATTTTTGCTACCTTATTGTCATGAAGTAAACAGCTTCTTCCACTATACAGTCCTGACATCATGTGCTGCCTTGTTAGAGCCCCAAAGAAACTAGGCCAACCACAGATTGCAACCCTGCACATGTTTAAGACAAACTTCTCCTTATTTTCATGTTTTATATTTTTAATATTTATATATCTGATCATACAGACCTCCCTTTTGCCAATTCCCACTGAATCCCTTCTTTTCCCCATATACTAATGGACATATCATTATAGAAAATGATTCCCACTCCTCCAGCAACCACTGTTTACCATTAGCTACACAGGGAGGGGAGGGGACTCCAAAGCCACTCCCATATCCATGATGGAATGGTGACTGGCATTAACTTGTGCAGGTTCTGTGTAAATAAATACAGTTGCTATAAGTTCATTATTGCAATAGCCATGTTGTATCAAGGTGAGGAAGTTCCAGAGCCATCCTATCCATCTGCAAGTTCTTACATTCTTAATGCTTCCAATCCAGCACTGTCCCCTGAGCCTTAGAGAAAGATGATATAGATGCCCATATAAGGCTGAGTACTCAGCAATCACTTATTTATTCCAGTTGTAAGACTTAATTAGCTTGAGCTGAATGCCACCAGCAAGGTTTTTCTGCCCAAGGCAGAGCACAGCACTAACCTATGTGAATGAACATAAAATATTTAGAAGACAATTTAATATCACATCTGTTTAGCAAAACATCAATATTAAGTCCCCTGCCCTCTAGAATCTATGGCCTCTCCACCCTTGGAATTTTGACCTGTCTTAACAGTATTAGATACAAATTCCCTTTTGTACAGTAGGTCTCACATCTGATTAGAAAACAGTTGGTTACCCCACAGATGCGATGACATTATTGCACTTCTTGTCTGGAAGGTCAGTACTATAGCATGAAGAAAGTCCACCACTGGATGGGGCCACTGATGACTGTGTAGCCCAAGCAGCTTATGGAGGAGGCTTCAAGTTTCATTCCCATTTGATTTGTCTACATTCTACAATCAGAGGGTGTGGGGCCTTCAGCAATATGATCTTACTGTTGAGTTCCAGAGGACAACCAACAGCACTGGCAATAGCTGTAGTATTTTGATAGACTCTGGGGCATCCCTGACCAACAACTCATAGGGAGGTAATTCCCACCTGCATTTTTATTTTTATTTAATGAATAATCTTTGGTTTCTGAAAATGTCATTGTCCATGTGTTCAGGGTAACACTGTTGCAGACAGTTTCAAGTTGCTGGGATGAGGTTCCAACCAAAGAGATTTATGGGAGAAAGAGGATTTATTTTGGCTTACAAATCCTAGGGGAAGTTCTATCAATGGCACAAGAAGCTGACTCTGGCTCCCATTCATAAATCCATGCAGAGAGAGAAACCACCACCAGCCAGCAAATACCAAAATGTAACAAGCAGCAGGGACCCTGCCAGAGCTCACACCACTATCCACACATTTCAGTTGGAATTCAGATTTGCCCCCAGTGACATCTTAGGGCTGGACTCCAGGATCCAACCCCACTGAAGATACCAGTCACAAGTATAATATTAACACTTGTAACTTGTAATAATTTTAACAATTGGGATGTACATTCAAACTACCACAACCAGTGTTCACTCTGTTATTTTAAAATTATATTTCAAATTTGATGGTTAGTAGATTTCCACATGGATTCTTCACATCACCCTAGTTTTTATTAACCTTCTACCTACTTCTTTCTCACAATCACCCCCTCTCATCCCTACTTAATGCTTTCATTGGTATCCCCCCAAAACCTCCATAAGTATTCTCTGCCCCCCCAGCCAGTTTCTATTTTCCTCATCTCCACAGGTTCTCCAAGTCAAAATGAATGTATCTGGAGATTCAAAGCTGGAATCTGCTTGTGATAGAGAAAATACGGCTTCTTTTTTCTGAACTAGAGTTACTTCACTCAGTACAGTATTTTCTAATTCCATTATTTTCCTGCAAATTCCATACTTTTGCTTTTCTTTACAGCTAAATAGAATCATACTGTAAAGATGTACCATATTTTCGTTTTCTTTTTCTTTTTTATTGTCCATAATGAGTTACAACATTTAGTGGGCAAACAATGAGTTGTTATCCGCGATTCCCCTCCACACTCTGCTGGATAATCTCATCCATGGGTCGTCTGGATCAGTTCTTGTGACAGGGGACCATGGATAGCCTAGTATTCAGCCAGGTTCTCCTGGCCGTACCTCTGGATAGTCTCCCCCACCACGGCTCTCACAATCTTTCCGCCCCCTCTTCCACAAAGTTCCCTGAGTTGTGGTGGATGAGTAATAAGATTGCATTAAGGTTGTGACCTTAGGGGACTTTGTGTCGAAAATCATTGGTTTCTGTTCCACTGGCTAATCCTATGTTGATTTAATGGCTGTGGCTGTGGGCCCCTTGTTCATCTCGTCTTTCTCTGTGGAGTTCCATTTGGATCCTCCATGGTATGACTGTGGTGGCCCTTCTCTTGCCAGAATCTCAGGTATCGGCCTATGGTCGGTTGGTAGGGTTAGACGAGACCCAGCTCTCTCGCTGCATCCTGAAAGATACAAACACAATCTCCATCGGAGAGTGAGATCAGTGTAGGTTAACAAATATACACAATTTTGGATTACCTAGATTCTATTTTTAGTAGCCTCCCTGTCACTTGCTCCCATAGTGCATCTTGTCTTGGAAGCCTAAGAGTACGGGTTCCGGTGCCTATCGCCCTGAATCCCAAGTTCCAGACAAGGGGTCCCCCTCACTAAGTGGAAATTGGCCAAATTGAAAGCTGTTGATTGTCTCCCCCAGGCCCAGGCTCCTCCATTACACAAGTGCTCCTTTCTTGGTTCACTGCTCACTCCAACTAGGAGGTGTGGTCAGCCTACTCATAACCACCGATTGTGTTTCCTGTCAGTGGTCTCTGTTTATTCCAGCTGTTGTTGATCATTTTCCCCTGACAGCCTGTGCAGTGCCTTCCAGCACTACACTAACTGCCTTCTGGGGGCTGGATACTGTACTGGACGTTGAAGGGTTTCTCGATGCTGATAGATGGCAGTCTGTGGTTTCTTCAGTAACAGGGTTTTGCCTCAGGCCTGGGGAGGGCACTCAAGAGCTTTGACAGAATTCTGTCTTGTTGTTGGATTCTCATGAGTCACTTTGGTCAACAGCTCAGTGAGGGAAGGAACCAGTGGTTGGAACCAAAAGTTGTCAGGCTGGTCTAATTATTTACAGACTTAAACTCTGTCCCTACTACTACTCATGGCCCCTCTTGCCAGGCGACACTCACTACTTTCTCAATAGGTTACAGTATGCTCTTAAGGATTTTCTGTTTTTGAACATAATATGGTTTACCCTTATGCTTAAGCCATTCCCCTCCCCCCCACCCCTTACCCCACATTCATAACGTCACACTTCTTTCTTCTAGTCTGCATAAAGAAAATGGTTATCCTGGATAAATACCACATATGAGGGAGAATATGCGACATTCTATTCTCTGCTCTTTTGAGTGATCACTTAGTAAGATCTGCTCGAAGTTAGACCATTTTTTCCTGAATTTCGATATTTCTTTTTTCCTTTCAGCTGAGTAAAATTCCATCGTATAAATATACCACAGTTTCTCTGTCCATTCCTCCATGGATGGGCATTTGGGCTGATTCCAATTCTTGGCTATTATGAATTGAGCTGCTATAAATATAGTTGTACAAATGTTTCTGCGTCGAGATGTGACATCTTGTGGAAAGATGCCTAGAAGAGGGACAGCTGGGTCCATTGGAAGGATTATGTCCATTCTGTTCAGAAATCTCCACACTGCTTTCCACAGTGGTTGAACAACTTGGCAATCCCACCAGCAGTGAATGAGGGTTCCTTTTTCCCCGCATCCTTGCCAGCAACGATTGTTGTTGGTTTTCTTTATGATTGCCATTCTGACAGGGGTAAGGTGGTATCTCATTGTCGTTTTGATTTACATTTCCCTGATGCTTAAGGATGTTGAGCACTTTCTCAGGTGAGAAAAGGCCATTTGTGTTTCCTCCTCTGTGAATTCTCTGTTGAGGTCAGTGCCCCATTTTGTGAGGGGGCAGTTTGAGTTCTCTGTAGGTCCTGGAAATTAGGCCTCTGTCTGAGTTGTAGCTGGCGAAAATCATCTCCCAGTTTGAAGGGGGTCTATTGACTTTGAGAACGGTGTTTTTGTTTGTACAGAAGCTTTTGAGCCTGATCAGGTCCCATTGATTAAGTGATTGTTGCACTTCCTGGGCTACTGGAGATTTGCTCAGGAAGTTGTTCCCTACTCCTATCTCATGTAGGGTTCCTCCTACTTTTTCTTCCAGGGTGTTCAGGGTTACAGGCTTGATATTGAGGTCTTTGGTTCATTTGGAGTTGACCTGTGTGCATGGTGAAAGGAGTGGGTCTATTTTCATTTTTTTACACGTGTTTATCCAATTTGTCCAGCACCATTTGTTGAATATGGTGTCTTTAGCCCAGCTTACATTGCTGGCACCCTTGTCAAAGATTAAGAAGCTGAAGTTACTTGCAGTAAAGGCTGGGTCTTCAATTCTATTCCACTGATCAGACTGTCTATTTTTCCACCAATACCATGCTGTTTTAGTTACTATGGCTTTGTAGTATGTTTTAAAGTCAGGTATGGTGATACCTCCTGCGTAGTTTTTTTTACTCAGAATAGTTTTAGCTATTCGAGGTCTCTTACCCTTCCAAATAAATTGGGAGATTATTTTATCTATGCCTGTGAAGAAGGAGGTTGGGATTTTTATTGGCATTACGTTGAATGTGTAGATTGGTTTAGGCAGGATTGCCATTTTTATTATATTGATTCTCCCTATCCATGAGCATGGAATGTCTTTCCATCTTGTCACATCCTCCTTTATTTCCCTCTTGAGTGTTTCAATATTTTCCTTAAATAAGTCTTTCACTACCTTGGTTAGTGATATTCCCAGGTATTTGATTTTGTTTGAGGATATAGAGAATGGTACAGATTCTCTGATGTCTTTTTTGATTGTTTGTCTTCTGTATATAGAAAGGCTACTGATTTTTGTGTATTAATTTTGTAGCCTGCCACTCTGCTGAAGGCATTGATCACCCTCAGGAGTTTGCTGATACTGTTCTTTGGATCTGATATGTATAAGATCATGTCATCTGCAAAGAGGGAAAGCTTGAGTTCTTCCTTTCCAATTTGTATCCCTTTTATGCTGTTCTCCTGTCTTATCTCTTGGGCTAGAACTTCAAGCACTATGTTAAAGAGAATTGGTGAGAGTGGACACCCTTGTCTTGTTCCTGAGTTAAGCGGGAACTCCTTGAGTCTTTCTCCATTGAGGATGATTTGTGCTTTAGGAGATCTGTATATTGCTTTTATCATGTTGAGGTATAGATCATCTATGCCTATTCTTTCCAGGGTTTTGAACATGAAGTGGTGTTGAATTTTGTCAAAAGCCTTCTCAGCATCAATTGAGATGACCATGTGGTTTTTGCTTGTGAGTTTGTTAATATGGTGAATTATATTTATTGACTTTTGTATGTTGAACCAACCCTGCATCCCTGGGATGAAGCCGACTTGGTCAGGTTGAATTATACACTTAATATGGGTTTGTATTTGGTTTGCTAGGACTTTGTTTAGGATTTTTGCATCCAAGTTCATCAGGGAAATGGGTCTGTAGTTTTCTTTTTTCGCTACATCCTTGCCTGGTTTGGGAATTAGGGCGATGGTAGCTTCATAAAAGGAGTTTGGGAGTCTACCCTCTTTTTCTATGTCCCTGACAAGCTTCAAAAAGAGAGGTTTCAGTTCTATGATGAAGGTTTGGTAGAATTCAGCTGAGAAACCATCTGGACCTGGATTTTTCTGTTTCGGGAGGTTCTTGATTACCGATTCAATCTCTGTGATTGTTATCGGGTTGTTTAGGATCTTTGTCTGCTCTGGTCTGAGCTTTGGAAGTTGGTAGGTGTCCAGGAATTTATCCATTTCATCCAGGTTCTCTAATTTTGCGAAGTAGAGGTTTTGGAAGTATGACCTGATGATTCTTCCAATCTCATCAGGATCAGTTGTGATCTCACCCTTGTCATTTTTTATTTTGTTAATTTGGGCCTTCTCAGTTTTTCGTTTGATTAAGTTGGCCAGGGGTTTGTCGATCTTATTGACTTTTTCAAAGAATCAACTCTTTGATTTGTCTATTTTTTCAATTGTTTTCTTTGTTTCCAATTCATTAATCTCAGCTCTGATCTTAATTATTTCCTTGGGTCTCGAGCTCATAGGGTTGGATTTTTCCGTCTGTTCTAACGACCTTAGGTGAGAGGATAGTTGGTTGATTTGAGACCTCTCTGTCTTTGTTATGAAGGCATTTAGTGCAATGAATTTCCCCCTTAGAACTGCCTTCATTGTGTCCCACAAGTTCTGATAGGTTGTGTCCTCGTTATCATTTGTTTCTATGAAGTTCTGGATTTCCTGTCTGATTTCTTATTTGACCCATTCATTGTTTAGGATCGAGTTGTTCAGTCGCCAATATCTGTTGAGTTTTTTGGATCCTCTCCCATTGTTAATTTCTAGCTTTAATGCATTGTGATCTGATATGATGCAGGGATTTACATTGATCTTTCTGAATCTGCTGAGGCATGAGTTATGGCCCAATATATGTTCAATTTTGGAGAAAGTTCCATGTGCTGCTAAGAAGAATGTGTAATCTGTGTCCTTGGGGTGAAATGTTCTGTAGATGTCTGTTATCCCAAGTTTATCTATGGTGCCATTTAGCAGCTTGATTTCCCTGCTTGTCTGTTGTTTGTACGATCTGTCTAGGGATGACAGTGGAGTGTTAAAAGTCTCCTACTATGATAGTGTTGGCATCTATATCTGCTTTATTTTTGAGTAATTTATGCCTAATGAACTGAGGGGGCTATGCATTAGGTGCATACATATAGTATATATACATATATACATATATATATACATATATACATATATATACATATAGTATATATACATATAGTGATGTCTTCTTGTTGTATTTTTCCCTTGACGAGTAGGAAGTGGCCATCCTCGCCTTTTTTTATTGCTGTTGGTTTAAAGTCTATTTTGTCGGATATTAGAGTAGCCACACCTGCTTTTTTTTTCCCACATGCCTGGTAAATTGTTTTCCACCCTTTTACTCTCAGTAGGTTATTATCTTTAGCAATAAGGTGTGTTTCTTGAAGGCAACAGATGGAAGGGTCCATTTTCCTGATCCAACCTGCTATCCTGTGTCTTTTTATAGGAGAGTTGAGTCCATTTATATTCAAAGTTATTACTGTGAGGTTTGCTATGTTGTAGAGAATACGGAGGTTGGTATCTGAGCTGTTGTTGCAATCTCTTTTGTGTTACCTTGCTTGTTCTCTGTTTCTTTCCTGGGGTCGGTTGTTTGTTTCATCTGCATGGGATATCTCATGTAGTATCTTTTGAAGGTTTGGCTTTGTGCTCAAGTAATTGTAAAGCTTATTAGTCTCGTGGAATACTTTAATTCCTCCATCAATTATGATGAATAACTTTGCTGGGTAGAGTAGTCTAGGTTGGAATCCGTTCTTCTTTAGGCCTAGAATCGCTTTGTTCCAAGCTCTCCTGGCTTTTAAAGTTTCTATGGAGAAGTCTGAAGTGATTCTGATGGGTTTTCCTTTATATGTGAGTTTTTTTTTCTCTCGTTGCTCTGAGGACTCTCTTTTTCCTCAATGTTTGGCATTGTAACTAAGATATGTCTTGGAGTGTTCCTTCTTTGATCCAATTTGTTTGGGGTCCTCCGTATCTCTCTCAGCTGTACAGGATTATCTCTCGCCAAGTATGGGAAGTTTTCTTGAATGATTCTGTTGAAAATATTTTCAATGTCCCTAGTTTGGTTTTCTTCTCCTTCTGGGATACCCATGATCCTGAGATTAGGTCTTTTTATGGTGTCCCACATTTCCCTTGAGTTTTATTCACTTGTTCTTTTGAGTTTTGTCAGGGTTCTGATTTCTCTCAAATTCTCCTCTGTTCTGTCTTCCATGTCTGAGGTTCTGTTTTCCCAGTGATTAATGCTGTTGGTAAGATATTCTAGGGATGTTCTTATTATCTCAATATGGTTTTCGTTTTCTGCAGCTTCTTTTTTGGGTTGCTTCTATCATGCTGTTGAGATGTGATTTCATTTCCAGGTTTGATTTCATTATTTCTTCCTGACAGTCATTCTTATATTTGCAGATGTCTTCAATTAATTTGGAAAGCTGGTTTTTGATACCTTCAGTTTGCTGGCTTGCCTTTAATTATGATATGTCTCTTCTGACATCCATTTGGTTCTCTTCCATTATATTTAGCCTGGTGGCAAAGCTAATAAGCTGACATTGTACCCTTTCAATATGTTGGTCCATCTTTTCTTGCATGACTAGTATTAAGTTCTCCTTAGGATCTGTGCCAGTATGGTCAGGGTTTGTGTCTTCCTGGGCCTGCTTCTTTTCGCTCCCTTTAGTTGTGTTGTTGATGTCATTCGGCATGGTTTCCTCAGCTGGTGTAATATTCTTACGTCGAGGTCTGCCCATTTTGATTCCACTTGACGTGGTTGGTGGGATGCCTATGAGATATCTGAGTGCTGGAAAGGGTGGCTCAGACCCCGGCTCAGGGGTTGGAAGCGGAGCCCAGGTGGTTTGGGCCCTGGCGCAGTGACTGGAAGCCCGGGCAGCTATGGCCCCAGGGTGGGGGCTGGAATCCCTGGCGGCTTGGGCCTCGGGGTAGCAGCTGGAATCTTGGGCAGCTCGGGCCCCAGGGGGTGGCTG
>PVHP010000588.1:17815-66188 GCA_004024765.1 Zapus hudsonius
GGTTTGGAACCCGGGTTGGTGGCTATGAGCCCGGGCAGCTCGGGGCCCAGGGGGAAGGGGGGATGGCTGCAAGCTGGGTGGTTCAGTCCCTGGGGGGGTCAGCTGGAATCTTGGGTGCCTGGGTGGCGGCCTGGAACCCAGGCGGCTCAGCTCCTTTCTGAGGTGGAGGCTAGGAGCCCTGGCGGCTGCGGGGGGGCAGCTCGGGCAGCAGGAGAGTGGGACGGCTGGAAGCCCTGGCGGCTTGGGGCCTGGGGAGAATAGGGGGTGGCTGGAAGCAGGGCGGCTCAGGCCCACCTAGGAGCCCATGCCCTTTGGCTCGGGGAGTGGCAGGAATGGGAGTGGCGGGGACCCGGGATCAGTGGGAACGCGAGCGGCTCGAACCCGGGATCGGCGAGAACGGGAGCGGCTCGAACCCGGGATCGGCGGGAACTGGAGTGGCCCGACCGGGGAGCAGGAGCGGCCCGAGCCGGGAAGCCACAGGATCTGGACCGGGAGCCGCCGAATCGGGAGTGGCTCGAACCCGGGATCGGCGGGAACTGGAGTGGACTGACCGGGGAGCAGGAGCGGCCCGGGCCGGGAAGCCGCAGGATCCGGACCGGGAGCCGCCGAATCGGGAGCGGCTGGAACCCGGGAGCAGGAGCGGTCCGGACCGGGAAGCCTTGGGAAGGCGAGTGGCTCAGCCGCAGGGAAGGGAGCTGCTCAGCCCGCAGGAGCAGGTCCTGCCAGCTGGGTTTTTGCACTCACTGTCTCCAGTGCGTCCTTGAGGTAGATTCAGCTTTCAGTCAGAAGACTCTGTTGCTGGAAGGCGACCGGAGTCGAGGACCTGGCTTTTGCTTGCTTCCACAGCCTCTAGCACAGCTAAAAACCGTAATCTCTGTTCCCCTGGGGACACTGCGTGGCTTCTAGTCCGCCATCATGAACCGGAAGCCCATATTTTCGTTTTCTATTTGTCCATTGATGGACTGCTAGATTGGCTTTATGTCCCAGTTACTATGGCTAGAGAAGCAATGGACATAGATTGGACAGTATCCCTAAACTACAATATATACTCCCTTCGGGCTGCTCAGGAGTGGTATGGCTGGGACATATGGTTTTATTTTTAGCTTTTTGATGAACCTCCATACCAATTTCCATAGAAGCTGTACCACTTTACACTCCCTCCCAGAGTGAATAAGAATTCCTTTTTCCTCACATCCTCTCCAGCATTTGCTACCATTAGTTTTGTTGTTGTTGTTTGTGGTTTTTTTTTTTTGTGATAGCCATCCTAACTGGGGTGAAATGGTTCCTCAAAGTAGTTTTAATCTGCACTTCTCTGGTGGAAAAGGATGTCAAACACTTTGTAAAACACTTATTAGCCATTTATATTTGTTCTCTTGATAATTCTCTGTTAATTCCATAGTCTACTTTTTGATTGGGGTTTTCATTTTCTGGGTGTCTAGTTTTTTTTTAAGTTTTTTGAGTATTCTAGATATTAATCTTCTGTCAGATACAGCTGACAATGACTTTCTCCCATTCTGAAGGCTGCTTCTTCACCTGAAGCAGTTTTCTTTGCCATAGAGAAGTGCTTCAATTTCATGAGGTTCCATGTATACTGATTGTTCACCTTCCCTCCAGGTTAATTTTCTCAGATATATGCTTAGGGTGGTGAGAAGCTGAATTTCTCACAATCAAGGACTCAGATTCATAGCAACAGGTAATGAAAGTGTACAGAGAATGAGGAGAATCCTTCCACAGAACAGGCATACGGGCTGCCAATGCAGAAGGAAGGCCTGCGTTTGAGGTGATTTTTATAGGTAGAGGAGTTCAGGAAAGAGTTCTTGAACCCCAAACCCTGAGTTCTTGTCTTCATGTTAATCAAAGAAGTCAGGCTAAGAATGATCTTTACAGAACATCACACTTTATTCAAATGTTACAGAATATCAGGGAGAGGAAAGGGACAAGGGGAAGGGAAAGCGACTCAGGAATCAAAGAAAGGGACCCATTTGTAATGACTATCACACAAATAAATAAATAAAAGTTTTGAGCTTTCACAAAGAGATTAAAAGGTAAAAGTAAAAGTAAAATCTGTGATAAAGAGAAGTCCCGTTAAATAATGTAACTCATTATGGACAATTAAAAAATAAATTAATTAATAAAAAAGAGAGGTCCTCTCCGCCTTTTGCAGGAGCTGGGAGGTGGGGGTGGGTGGGAAGGACACAACCTTAACTGGGTTCTGTCTTCAGAGTAAGGAGGACAGAGAGAATCCCCAGTTCCTCCATGGGCCCAAATTAGAGTTAGTGTTCTGGAAGTTAGCTGTCACCTGTGCCAGCCTATGCTGGAGGGGGACCCATCCCACCCATACTGGACAACCTGTTGATTGGGTGAGCTGAGGCAGGTGGGGATGAGTTGGAATAGACAGGTGAGTGGAGATGAGAGGCATGACATAGTTATGATGTAAGATTATAGTGGCTGTCCCCTTACTGCCTATCAGAAGCCTGTCTACACTAGTCCCTCACATGATGAACCTGAAATGCACATGGAGAAAGTTCCACTTACCTATCAGCATCAGCCCACTAAATCAAGCTCTGAGGCCACTTTAGAAGTTCATTAAATATGAAGGAGCAGGAAAAAAACCAGAAAATAAGTTAATGAAGTCAAGGCATGGTGATAAGTGGGCTGTGACTTATCTCCACCCATACACATGACAGATGAGGCTGAGAAGTGATGTTGCCATGAGTAAAGCCCCAGCCAATGCCAGTGCTTGCATCACAAATTTCCTGCAATGTCACCAATGACACTAATTGTATTTATGAAGAGAATAGCTTGTGACACAATAAATGTTGAATTTATTTTATTGTGTCTAAAGATTTCTTTGACTTTTGGGTCAAGTCACATTTCCATTATTTACATGAGGCACACACATCTGGGGCTGCTAGAGGGTCTCATGCATGTATCTACTCAGAGATGCTGTGAAGAGAGAGTGGAAGGAGCCTGGAAGACTTCCTTCTCTCTAGAGCAATGGCAGTCTTACATATGCAGTGTAAACAACATGTAAATGTAGGTCTCAGAAGTCCAGGAAAGGCTTCCATGACCTCGCTCCCAGATGCTGTCTCTTTGAAATTCTAAAGATTATTGTGCATGGAGAGTAGTTTGTACATTGCAAACTTCCAGTACGGCACAGAATGCACACCAGTGGGTGACGACAGAAATAGCATTTTCTTCCTAGGGGCTACTGGGTCATGAAGCACCTGTTCTGCACATGTGCAACTTTTCTTTTTAACCTATGATGTCTTCTATCTCTTTGGTTGTATATCTGCTTCATACTTCCTTTTGGAGTAGAGCTATGTCTAGCCTCCACCACCACTCCATTTTAGTCATCTGTTTGTGTTTTGTTGTGGTTTTTGCTACTATAACAAAATGCTTGAGAAGGGATAATTTATAAAGAATAGGAGTTTATTTGATGTGTAGTTTAGGAAATTGGAAAGCTAAACAGCATGGCTCTGGTTTTGGGTGAGAGTGATGTGCTCCCCGCCATGTCTCTCCTTGCTGCTTGGGGCAGTGTGTTGAGGTGACCAGAGTGAGTGTGCTCCCTGCTATGTCTCTTCTCTTCTTATATGTAAAACCCTGAAAGCCACCATGAGCCCCCACTGTCACGCACACATACACTCTTAATAAATTTCAAAGACCTCATCCTTAAATACAGTTGATATATGAATTTCAGGATTAAATTCCCAGCACGGGATCTTTGAGGGGCACCTTCAAAGGATAGTGTGTGTTCCCCTTGCTCTGCTGCAGTCACCCCTGTCCTCTGACTTCCACCATCACCCCATTATATTTGGTCTGGAAGCTGGTCATTGCTCTTTAAGTCTCATCTCACAAGCATGGACATTCTAAAGCCAAATGCCACTACTTTCTTTTGTTTTCTTTTTAATCAGATGTTTTCCAGACAGTAAATTGTTGGCAGTTACCTACCAAATCTTTTCTCTCTGTGGGAATTCAGAACCTATATAGAGGTAAAAATGGGGAAGGGACAAGGTGATTGGTTGATGGGGGTGGAGAGTTGGCAGCCTGCACAGGGATAGGTGGGTGGGACAGGTGGGTGGGAACAACCTGAGAACACCTCATTGGGGGTCCTGAGTGGCGGGAAATACGTGATGCTAGCCATGGCAGGGATGGATACAAGGAAGTTTTGCTCAATGCCAGTCCTGCTGAGATGGGGGATGGTGGTTTCGGTGGCCAGCACATGGGGGTGGGAGCTAGGGTGGGTGGAGCTGGGAATCACCTCCTCATACACCATTAACCCTTCGCTCTCCGTGCCCTTAGTAGCAGAGCCAATAATTAATGTCCAACAAGAGGTCATCAAAACTGTTTGAATGCACAATTGAAGGATAGTTATGGAAGAAAAAGGAAAGAAGGGAATAGAAAAGAGAAAGGAGAGGCAAAGGAAGGGAAGGGTATCTTAAGTATCATTTCTCCCTACCTGCCTTGCAGAATAGAGTAAGACATGCTCTTGAAGCCCCTGTGCTCTCTATTACAGCATCTCATCAGCTTTATCCAAGACTTGATAGTACTGATTTCAAAACTGTCAGCATGACCCTTCAGACAGACTTCAGCCATCTATGATGTCCATGTTGACAATAGGATGGGTTTATGACACTTTGATTTTATATATCAGGAGCTTATGGGACTCCAGCCCTTTCTAATGAGGTCATCCTATCATCTCTGAGATATAATCTTGAAATCTAGTAGGAACCTGTTAAATGTGAGCAGGAGGACCTTCTCCTGGCATTCCATGGCCTTTCTGTATCTCCTGACTGGTGTCTTACATGCCAAGAGTGCAGCCCCCCTCCCCAGAGCATCCAGATAGTCATTCTGAAGCCTAGACTCTCTACTAAGCCAGAAGAAGTATTCTCTGATGTTCATAGTGTTTGTTTCATAAGTAAGGCTAAAATCCAGTGTGAGTGAACCAATCTTCATAATATATGACCAGGCCCATATCCTGGGGCTGGAGACATGAGTACTGAAGCATGTCCAAAGAGAGGAGGGCCAAACAGATTATTTTTAACTAGAAGAAATTGTATAATCTGAACCTCTATGGTCTTCACTCCACTGACAATGGGCATGGAAATTACTGTGCTGAGTTTTTTACATGATAATCTCCTCCATCTTCATAGCAGAAACTAATTGGCCTTTACATTGATTATGTTCCAATTACAATTGAGAAAAGTAAGGAATATGGCATCACCAGTTGAAGTCTCTGGGAAGCAGTTGTAAAGATGGAGGTGTGTGTGTGTAAATCTTATGGAAGAGACAGGAAAGATGCAGAGTTGGTCCAGATGAGCCATCAGGACACAGCACAGACAAGTGAAATCTCTAAAAGGCCAGTAGAGAACAGAGCAATACTGCCCACTTGTAGAGTCCCTTTTGAATCAAAGCCCGAGGTAAGAAATGCACACAGCTGCCATGGTGAGTCAGAAGCAGAGGATTCCCCATGAAGATCCTGATCTGGACCCAAAACCTGAGAAGCCTAAGTGAATCAGATCTCGAGTTCAGCCCTAAAGTGTTAGGAGAGCAGTTGAAACTGTCTGTTCTTAGTTTGTGTTTCTGGCTATTGGTGGTGTCTTTCTGTTTGTGTATATAGAAGTGAGCCAGCTTCTTTTGTCATTGATGGTGCTCACCTGGAATGAGTAAGCCTGAAATCAACCCCTTCCTCCCATAAGCTGTATCTGTGCCTGTTTATCCAGCAATGAGAAGCACCACCCAGATCCATAGATGTCACCTGTCCCAACTGTAGAGCTGCCAACAGAAAAATTAATGGAAAAACCCCACCCCATCATTTCTCTTCCTTGTTCCCCATGGCCCATCTATCCCTGCACAGGACTAGTGAGTCTCCTAGTGACCAGCTCAGCTCTACTGGTGGCTGTCAGCATAAAGCTCTGTGCCATCCTTCTCTCCACTTACCTGTGTGGCAGACAGGATGGGTCTGAGCTCCCTGCAACTATGGCTACACAATCAAGGTGCTGACTAAACGGCCATCAAACACACAAAGGAGAGAAATGGAGAGACACATGGGGAGATTTGCTTCTGCCCCCAACCTGACTGCATGCTGACTCTTTTCTAAGTGAAGATAATTTTCCAGCCTGCAGTTCTCCTTGGGAGTCAGCTGTCAGCATATCAGTGTGATCTGTGCACAGACATGAGTGAATAATGATAACCTGGCAGGCACGCAATTACACATTGACAATTGCTGAGCTGCCTCTGCCAGCTCTGTCCTCCCCAGCAACTAGGCTTTCAAAACATCAGTACTACGTTGTTTTTAAATCAAGTGTCACTGAGACAGGGGACAGCCAACCCACACTTACATGATTCCTTCTCTAAGGGCAGGATGGTGTTGAACTTGAAAAGTCTGCCCCTTTGACAGCATGGTTTTGCTGGAGTCTGTTCACAATATCATACTGTTGAAAATGAAGCACCATCCAAAATTTCATTCCCAAGAACAAATTTCCACAGTACTCATTGAAGGGACAATCATATTCACCTAAATCTTTAAATGAGCATTGACAAACTATGATTCCACTAGGTGTTAAAGCAGACTGTGCTCACAAATGTGTTTTTATAGAAAAACTAATTAAAATAGCCTGATATCATACTGAGTATGAGAATTTTTATAAAAATGCAAATATAAGCTACAGAACTCAAATAAGCTAAAACTCTATTTTTGCTGGTGTATTTTATGAAAGAAAAACTTCTTAAACCCTGATGGAGATTAAGATAAAACTTGAACATGAAATTTGGGTCGTGTGCCAATTTTAATTTGATCTTCTGGTTATATTTAATTATACTGCTCCTATTAGTGTAGGGGTGTAGTCTTCATGTCTTCTGTGAAGGGCACACTCTTGGCCTAATGCCTCCTTGGAAACCTCTAATTTTGATCTCTGAACTGGGTCCTCCCAGAGCCCCGAGGGGAGATCAATCACTCAGGCATCTCCCAAGACACCAGGGCAAGTGGCAAAAGTTCATCTTCGAGGATTCTTGATCCTAAAGACCTTTGTAGTTTCTATTGTCAACTTGACAAAGCTAGCCGAGTCTTTGTTTGCAAGCTTCAGACAGCTCTGGGTAGAAAAAATCATGAACCCCCCAGGCTTTCTAAAGAGGAGGGATATGGATATGGCACTATGCCACAGGAGGGAAACAAGCCATCAGCCTTAAAGATACCTAGGGCCAGTTGACTGTGTGCACATAAACCAGGCAGATGACTTCTCAAGGCCTTTGTTGTCCTGTCTGTAAATGGGCTGATTGGTCTCTCGTTCAGTGGGTGAGCCTCCCTGCTGTTCCAATCATTTCACATGCACAAACAAAGGACATCACATTTTTGTATGCCCATGATGGAATTTGATGGAATATTAATAAGACACGTTGGAAGGTCCCTGAATAACATCTTCAACCCAACACTGCTCTGGGAAGAGCAGTATCCACTGTCAGAATTTAGACATGTTTCCTATTAAATGATAAATGCAGGAAGGCCAAAGTCACTTTGGTTAAAGTTCTCAGATTGTCATAGCCTTCTCAGGATGCTCCCCCCATCAAAAAAAGCCACTAGGGGATCCCCAGAGAGAACCTCCATAGAGAAGTTAAGTTAGTTTGAAGCAAAAGAATGGTAATACACTAGACCATTAGTTCCGCACCTCACTATTACAGGGAGGGGAAAAGCAGGAAAATAAAGATGTGCATACAGCTGGAATTTTCCCATTTCCAGACATATGAACATGTGCTAGATGAAACGGGGAAGAAAGTTTTCTGTAGCCAAATACAAGCTTAGGACCTGACAGATTAAGAAAAATGCTAAGCTTTTAGTATGTGACATATCATTTATTTCTCATGCCAACATTTCAGATTTCAAGTCAATATCATCTTCTTCATAGCAGGAGATGAATTCAATGGCTTGCCCAAGGTCATATGGTTAATTATGTCATACCTTGAATCTTATCTCGTCTGTCCTACTCCATGCTGGCAGAATCCTGTGAGATTATGTTTAACACAGAAGAAAGAGGTGGGGAGTTCTTTCTAAAGGATTTTGTCAGAACTGAAAATGAAGCTTAGCAGTGACGGCTCCGGTGAGTCACAGACAAGCCTACTTGTGTAGGGCAGTGTGTAGTCCAGATGCTCCCCACCTTGAAGCTTGAACACAATGATCATAGCAGAGAAAATCACAGCCACATCCTTCTTTTCTGCTGGTGGCTGAGCCAGAGCAATTGATATGAAATTGCCTTTGTTGAGCTCCTCAACTACAAATATGCCATTTTTTTTTCTCTGCCTCATGGTCAGGCCCAGTGATAACCCTTCCTTAGCTGGACACCAGGATTGGTCAGGTACCACTGAATAGATTATTTCCAAAACTAGAGGAGCAAGTTCATCAGGCTTTAGGCCTCCATACTTAGCATGGTGGGTAGCCCAGGCTCCTCTGGGCCCCTGGAATCTGGGACAAGTTGTACCATGTCATCTTCCTTTCCTAGAAAACCTGCACAACTTTGTTGGCAAATTATCTCTGATGGGCATCCCAGGACATAGCCTAGCTCTGCATGTTAGACCCTAAGTGTTAAGCTTTTATCTACCTCTTTAAAATTACATCCTCTCATTATGTCCACACACACACACACACAAAATGGTGTGTGCCAAGAAATGGACTGAAGTTCTTTCACGCCCATTGGGCTTATTTTGTTGTAATGTCAGTCTCTCTAGACTTGAAGGGCTACAAGTCCTCTTCTCCCCTTTCTCTCCTTTCTGAAGGATTGTGAAATTGGTCCAATCCTCCCCTGAATGCACTTCTTTGGGTTCTGAGACCACAATGCTTTCTCCCTCTCCCCTGAATGTGAAATCTTGGAATTTATATAGTTGAAAGCTTTCAAAATAAAATGTGGCCTGGACAAAATTTCTCAGAAGAGATTGCTTGAGCCATATTCATGGAAACATGTTTCTATGTATAATTCATTGTGTCCTGAATCCTTCAAAGGAAACCATACCTTTAACTCAGGAAAGGCCCCACCCTGCAGAAGATTCCTGGAAATATTCCTCATTAGACAAGGGCCAAAGACTCCCTGGGGCCTAGGATCTTAGGGTTGAGAGAAAGATAGCTTGGCTCTGTGTCACAGAGAGCCCAGCATGCTGTCTGCAAGTGACTAGAGGGAGCAGATTCCTGTCTCTGCCTCTGCAGTAGCGGGGATGTGAATGACATAATGTTCGGTGGCAGCAGGGCAAAGCCATCCTCCAACTGCTCATTATTTGGAAATCAAGCACTATTTTCTAATATGGAGAAATTACAGGTTGGTAATGTGATCCCGATGGAAACAAAATATAGTGGCTGATCCCTTCTGTCAGTCAAACTGTGTCAGCAGGGAACCTCCATGCTGAGGGTTAAATTATGATGGTTTAGAAGGGGAGACTTTAAAACATAAATATCAGGTATTTGTATTTGATTCTATGGAAATTCTTGACCATTTCACTGTTTGGTAATTGCTATGCACAGCTGAGTAAATATATAGTGAATTCTAACTTATTCATTACTAAGTAATTCTCTCATACATGTGTGTATGTGTGTATGCACATATCAACTTCTTTTGACCCTAATGTTTACTCTTCTCCCTAGCTGTTACTAGAGATCAACTAGAATGCTGTCAAATGTCAAAAATGTAAAATATTCTAATTTCCAATTCAGAAACATTGACCAAAGTAGTGAGAAAGAAAAAAAAAACCTCTCTCTCTGTCTCTCTCTGTCTCTCTCTGTCTCTCTCTCTCTCAAGTTTATCTTCTTTGTCCATTAGCCTTTCCATCCCTGAACAGTGGGATATCTCTGCAAACAAATAGTCATTTTCTTCCATTCTCCTCCCCGGCAGCCATCTCGAGAGCAATGCAGGCTAGGCAAAGATGCTTGGAGACAGGTTTTCCCAGCTGTCTCGCCAGCCTTGTGTCTCTTGACCTTTGCAGAGCTTGTACCTCTAACTGGGAAACTACCCCTCCCACCACCCTTCCCCTAGCCAATTCCCCTCTCAGTCCTGTTAAATACGACTTCCTCACGCAGCCTTTTGCTGACCTCTAGAGAGGAGACCATGCCTTTGCTCTTTATTCTTACAGTAGCCTATATTTCTCTTCACAACTCATTACAAAGAGTAACATTTAGATTCTGAGTGCCCAGCAGGGGCCAGAGAGCCAGAACGCAGGGGCTTAGAAGGCTGGCAGCCAACTGGCATCTAATCAATATTCATACAATGGGTCATCCTCCTGCAAAACATCAGAGCCCAAGAGAGCCACACAGGGGCAACTACCAATTAAAGATTGCTGGACTCGGGCTTCACACAAACCACTTCCAGTCTTGTGTGGTTACTCCAAGGATGCTGTTGTGGCCCCAGGCTGATTTTGATACTCATATTATATTTTCAATCAAGTTTTACTGGATTTAAAAGGTAGCTACAGTCTGCTGCCGATAAGATAATTTTCTGATGTGGATCTATTTCAGGCCCTTTTTCCTTCTTTGCCTTTGTTCTGAGAAACTGTGTTAACCCATCGCCCCTCCTGGCTTCCTTCCCTGATGGTTCTAAGCACATTCCTGGGCTTTAATCTTCTATCGTGTCAAAAGGATCTGGCAAGATACCAGCCATTCTCAACTGGATCTTGAAAAGAATAGGTCATGTTTTCATTTTTGTTTTGTCCCTAGTAAGGCTGAGAATTCAAATCCTGTAAGAAAAGCAAGGCAGAGTCTAATTCTTTGAGAAGTTTGAATATCTAGCGCAAGTTTGACTTCTCTGCTGTGAGGCATGCTTAATTTTTGAATGTGAAGACCAGACATTCAGACCCACTGGACCAAGAGTGTCCTAGTGATGGATTCAGAGAATAGGACAAGAAATCCCTAAGTTTGGGGCTAATCCTCAGGATAAATGTGTCCTAGACTGGTGTTTAAAGTTAGACATCTCCATCTATGGGCAGGTACAGGGTGTATGTTCTCATGATGAGGGCATCTTATTCTTTCCCAAGTCATCTCTTATGTCTTTAATGCCTAAGTCATTCCTGGGGAATCACTGGTTACTTAAAAACCTTGAAAGCCTCAGCCAGCGTTATTTCCAACAAAACATTTTCGTTCTTGAAGAAGCTATGGCAGCTGATTGGAGAGACTTAGGTGCTCTAGGCCAGGACTGATTGTGCATATAGGCGCTTAGCTCACTACAAGGATTGTAACCAACAGCTCCTTGGGGCCTTCACAGCTCATTATCACCTCGTTAGAGAGGATTGCAGGTCAAACTCTGGCACCAAAAATCCACTGCAGATAGGTCCTTAGTGACATGATTATTTGTGTTCTCCTCTTCAGAATTCAATTTACATGCTAATTACCTTTGGACTATCTAAATGCATTGAACACATTCACCTGTAGGTAGTAGTGACTCTTCCTCCTTGAACCCCAGTTTTGTTCTTACCTTCTCTTTGAGAAGTGATCATACACCTTGGTTCTTCCTGGCTCACAGTTAGAGAAACTTTTACTTCTAAATGAAACATGTACAATCATTTAGCTTCCAGCAATCAGGGGTGGGGTTAGGATTGCCTGCATTCAACAGAACAGAGGGTACCCCTTTCCCCCTCACCTCCCCACCAACCCCATCTGGATGATTTGCATAGCAATATGGAAATGTGTTGTCTGACACTCAATATTGAAGATCCAGTGACTCGTCTCTACCCACATGTGGCTCCAAAGTCTTCCAATAGCTACTGAGGGAACCATTTTACCCTCTATAGTATGTCTGTGTGCAAATGTTCTGAAGCATGAAATGCCAAACTGTGTGCAGTAACCAAGGGCTGCTCCTCAGTAGATTTTTTTTTCTCTACAGTTTTAATTCAACTGTAATTGACCATGACAAGGCTGAAAGCACTAAAAGTCTTCTTTATTGGAATTGACTCCAAAACATTTCACCCATTGGTGAGTTGTGCTGCAGAGGAAAGCTTACACACATGCCCTGCTGAAAATTCATAGATAGGACCATTATCTGGAAAAGAGGAACTCTGGAAGTCAAGACAGTCACAGGAAAGTAGGGTGCACAGGCCATATGGGCCAGCTCTTTGAATCCTGTTGGATTTCCACCATATATTTTATGGCCATTTAATAAGATGGACTAGCGGTGACAAGATGAGCTGCTCTTGTCATGCCAGTGTCTCCCAATTGCTGTGAGGCTGGTTTTCCCTGAATTATTTATAGGCTCTGCCCACGCTGAGCATCCTACTAGGACATCTGTGTGGGTGTTAGGAAAAGGGATAAGATGTTTGGATTCTGTGAAATCATTTTCAGTATTTCCTCTGAATTGGATCCTATAAGTCCTTCTCAGAAAATGTAATTGAACTTGGAGTCTGTACCTCTGGTTGAATAAGACATTACATGACAAACTTATTAAGCTCCTGAAAGGCCAGAGCATGGAAGTTTTAACAGCAGTCAGAGGGGCCTGGTGTTGAACAGAGGGTCTGAAGGACACCTGTCAGTCCACGGAGGTAAGTACCAAAGCCACCCTAGATAAGTGCAGAGGTCACTTTTCACTCTGTCACAACTGAGTCCCTCTATCACCCACCACCAGGATGCCCTTTAGATTTCTACATGACAGTTCTAATCACTGGGCTACAGATTCTTACTTATACAAGTATCACTTCCACTAAGGTGAAGTCCTGTTCTGTAACTGCCTCCTTGGTCTTTATCTTTCTACAGCTTAGTACTTGATAAGCTGCTTGCTTTTTAAAACTCGAGCTGAATAATAGAAGGCCATCTATGACAGAGCTTATGAAAATGTGTGATGATTTCTGCCTTGGTTTACTCCCTAGCCTTCCATTCCCAGACAAGTTGGTAATGAAGGAAAACCTCTCTCTTCATATGACATTAGCTTCCCTGAATTGTGTAACAGTAAGCAACAATATCTAGCACCGCCAAGACAATGAGGACAATATGGTGCCTGCTGCTTTGAATGGAAGCTGGAACGTTCCATTTCAAAATCCAGTATAATTAAAAGGAGGGCTAGACAATTATTGCCTACTTTTGAAGGGTTAACATATCATGGGTGTGAATAGCAAGCAGACCTCTAGACAGCATGAAGTACAGAGACTCGAGGAAGTAAATGGGGCTGAACAACTGGCTCTTCAGACAGTCATGCCATGGGAGCCCCGTAACTCTCAAGAACCTCATTCTCTGGCTGTCTCTGGTTGGGAGGTATTCCTATACAAAATCAGGGTCACCTGGGTTTGAGGAGATGGGAGTTTGGAGTTTGGAGATGGTTTGGGGAGCATTTGGTGAGGTAGGGAGTTTGGAAGGTCAGTGACTGATACAGAAGTACTCCTTCCTCCTCTGTTATTTGCTGAAGAAAGATCAATGAATATTTCAGACTTGCTGTGGACAGGTAGAACTTTATGGACAGTCATGTCTGAGTCCCTCAAAAATGTTGACCCTAAGAGAGAGCTTGAGAGGGAAGAAGGCTATGACGAGGAAGAGAACCTATGTTTCTGGAGTTCCTGCTATTGCCTTATGCTTCACATGCATTATGCCCTTGCAAGATACGAAGCTGTATGTGCTTTTTTGTTTCTTTTCAGCACTATGTATCAAGCCTAGGGTCCAGAACCTGCTAAGTAAGTGTTCTATCACTAAGCTATACTCTAAACCCTAGCATTCTTATGTCCGTTTTACAAAAGAGAAAGCTGACTTATATAATACTTTACCTATATTTTGAAAGTCAGTAAGTGGTTGAACTGATTATGTGGGGTGTCTCTTTCAAAAAAAGTTTATGTCTATTCCAAAATTTTATTTCTATATAAATAAATTATCACCATTATTTTCATTTTCCTAGAAAAAAATAAAGAAAATGGGGAAATGGGGAAAATTAACAAAAGGCAAAGAACAAAGCAGGGAGAAAGAGAGAGATAAATGAAAGAAAAAGAACAAGCTTCTTATATGAGGAAGGAAAAGGGTTAGGAACTATTGGAGCTCATAAGCCCTTGCCTGAGAGTTTGAATTAGAACTAGATCACAGGGTAAACTGTAATCAACAGACCAGCTTGCTTTCCATGGTGGACTGTATTACCCTCAGCTAGGTTTCTTTTGTATTTAGTTCCTCTTCTTTTTTCCCAGGAGTTAACCTGAGTTTTGGTGAATTTCTGTACTGGTGTGGCTGATGAAATGAATAGTGAAAAGTCAGACTGATATTAGGGTCACTGTGATCAACACGCTAGTAGCTGTGAGAGCCAGATCAAGTGCTGAGGCAGTCATCCGTAATGCTGCTTTATCTTGAGTCATTGGGCGTGACACAGGGTGGCCTTCGGCCATGCAGCCCTTCATGGTTAATGCTCACGGTCTCATCTACCCAGCCAGACACAGGAGTTAGGTGTGTGTCTTCCTGTCTCACACCTTTCTCTGGTTGACTGACTCAGAAAGTTGCACGAGTTTGTTCATGTACCATCTTTATTGAGATATTAGTCCAATCTTTATTTTTTGCTTTTTTAAGACAAGACATCTTCTAATATATCATCCATCCTTTAATTTTTCATCAGTTACTCATTTATTTCAACACTTTTAAGAAATCCAATTGATATACTGTACATATTTGTCGGGTACAATGTGGATGATTACATTGGACAATGACCAATCAACACAATTATCATATCTATCACCTTGAGCTTTCATCATTCTTTTATTGTGAGCACATTTAATATCCCCTTTTCTACCTATTTTGAAATTTTGGTGAAATTTATTTCCTTGACCCTAAGATTTAAAAATTTATTTACATGCATTGAACCTAAAATTCTGCATGATTTTTAAAAAATATTTAAAGTCTCTAAAAAGTTTTGGGGCAGTTATATTAGATAATGATCAAGTGCCAGGAGGCATTAAACAACCAACCTTGTTCTTACTGATTTCTGCTGTATCTTTTAAATGGAGTATTTATTTTTCCTTTTTTAATTATTATTGTTTTTGTTCAAAATTATGCATTACCATTGTTTTTCTCTAGCCTTCATTCTGGCTCATTTTGTACAGGAAACGACATTTGACAGGAAAGTTTATGATCCACAAGTGCTTTGCCATCATCTACTTTTTTTTTCCTCTGTCTTTCTCCTCACGCCTCTACCACCTCCCCAAACTTCCTAAGAATCCTTGCCTCCTTCCTGTCACCTTTAATCTTTTTCTCTGATTTCTGAATCAAATTTTCTCAATCATTTTCTTTGTCACGAATATGATGCACCATCACTTTTATACTTTTTTGGTTTCCCATGCCAATTTTAAACCTGGTTTTATTTTACCTTATTTCATTTTGGTTTTGTGACAGACTTAAAAATTTTTAGTTTATGCTACTTTATCTTGGAATCTTACCTTTATATCTCACCTATTCTTTTCTTCTGTGTCATTTTTTTCCATTTCATATTTCTTCTTTATCACACAGAACACAAATCAGTTATTTTTTAAAACCTGATTTATTTTCTCAGCAACTTTCAAAAGACATGTTTTTCCTATGAACTGTCCACATCTATTGTGTTGCAGTTTTCTTATAGACCACAAAGTTTCACATAGCAAGATAGTGAGGGATTTGGCACATGTGACGGTTTGATCCAGGTGTCCCCCACAAAGGAATGTGTTCTGAATGCTCAATCCCCAACTGATGGCAGTTTTGGAATTAGAACCTTGTTGGAGCTATTGTTGGGGCAGGCTTATGGGTATTATAGCCAGCTTCCCCTTGCCAGTGTTGGGCATACTCTCCTGTTGCTTTTGTCCAACTAATGTTGGTCAGGAGGTAATGTCCACCCTCTGCTAATGCCACCATTTTCCCTGCCATCATAGAGCTTCCCCTCTAGTCTGTAAAAATAAATAAACCCACTCCTCCCCAAGCAGCTTTTGGTCACATTCGATTTTGCACAGCAATGAGAGTAAGATGACTACAGCAGTTTTGGTACCAGAGAGTAGGATCTGTCTTTGCTGCTAGAACAGTGATTCTGTGGCTTTGGCCTTTTCAAATGATATGTAGGAGGAGGAATGTGGAAGGATTTGAAGCCTTAGCCTAAGAGATGCCTTGCAGTGCTGTGAGTACAGCTTGATGGACCATTCTGGTCAGAGTTGAAAGACCGGAATGAAGTAAGAACTATGGACTGTGAGGGTTGGCTTAAGAGGGTGAGAAAGAACTTTGTTGGGACTGTGCCAGTAGCAGTTTGTTAGAGAAACTTGCTACATTCTGCCCATGTGTGTCCTGAGAACTTGTGCAGGATTGCTTTGCATAGAAATGGACTTGTGTGAGCAGATGGAGATGGAAGAAATGAAATCTCTGGGCTGAAACTGCTGCCTGTTCAGCTGTAATTGTTTGAGAGATTACAATCATTGAGAATGGGTCAGGTGATCTGCATTGGAACGATAGGAAGAATGCAGACTCTTTTGAAGTAAGGGGCCTGGATGCTGAAGGAGGTTTCCTGTTCTTCAAAGTCAGCTTTATTCCCCTCTGGATTAACAAATTGGTAGCCCACTTGGTACTATGGTGTAACAAATTCAGGAACAGGGGGTCATTGGATTTGCAACATAGTTTTAGGCCATAGGCAGTGTGAAGGGAGTGTGTTGGGTTGCCTGCATGGAGACCCAATGGAACCATGAGAATGAACCTGAACCGTGGGTTGCAAGGACTAAATTTTCCTGGATTTTGAGCAGCTGAGCTGGAGGGGCAGAATTGGAACTCCAAAGACCAGTCACTGGAGCTTTTAATGTTAGCCCTGTTTGTTTTAAATCTTGTATTGTCTCAATCTGTTTTTGCTATGCCCAATGCTATCTTTTGAAGTGTGAAAGTTCTGTGCCATTATGTCTTTTTTTTTTTTTTTTGGTATTATAACTCAGTTGAAAGAAAAACTGTGGGGACCTTTGGAGTTGAGCTGAATGCCTTTTTTTTAATATATATTTATTGTCCATAATGAGTTACATTATTTAGTGGGCAAACCATGCGTTGTTATCCCGAATTCCCCAATTCCCCCCCTCCCCATCCCTGATCAGTTGTATATCCTCCTCTGTGGGCTGTCTGTATTAGTCCTTGTGGCAAGGTATCCTGTCTGAATGCCTTTTATTTTACATCACATATGATTATTAGTTTATGGGGGCCAAGGGCAGACTGTGATGGTTTGATCCAGCGTCCCCCACAAACAAATGTGTTCTTAATGTTTAATCCCCAGCTGATGACAGTGCTGGAATAAGAACCTTGTTGGAGCTGTGTTGTTGGGGATGGGTTTATTGGTGATAAAGCCAGCTTCCCCTTGTCAGTGTTTGGCATAATCTCCTGTTGCTATTGACTACCAGATGTTGATCAGGAAGTGATGTCCACCCCTCTACTCATGACATCATTTTCTCTGCCATCATGAGGCTTCCCCTGTGAGTCTGTAAGTCAAAATAAACCCATTCCTCCACAAGTGGCTTGTGGTTGGGTTCTTTCTATACAGCAAAGAGAAAGTTGACTACAACAGCATGGGTACACAATTCCATCCCTGCAATTCTTCATCTGGAATTTCAAAGAGAGGGGATTTCAAGAAAAACATCCCAGTCTAATTTATCACTTACCTCCACTTAGCCCAATGGTTCCAACCTCACAGAATCATGATAAAATCTAATCATTATAAAGGATATCTTTGCCCTACCCCAAAATAAGACAGATTCTAGATCAATTTCTTTACATAGCCAAGGCCTCATCTCTAAACCATTTGGGGGGGTGGTGGTGAGTACACTTTCAGTCTATGAACAGGAAGTCAAACTCAAGGACTGCTTGTCAGTAATGGATCAGGTATGTGCATACCTGGTTGACCCACCTCCTGCTCACAGGTATTCTCTGTTAGTTTAAAACACAATTGTCTCTTAACCTAATTCTTTCAGTGGGAGAATGAAAGAATAGCCAATAGAGAACATGTAGTGGTGATGCCTATTAATATTTCTCCTTTTAAAAAAGATCTATTTATTGGGCTGGAGAGATTGCTTAGTGGTTAAGGCACTTGCCTTCAGTGCCTAAGGCCCGTAAGGCCCCTGGTTCAATTCCCCAGTACCCACATAAGCCAGACCCACAAGGTGGTGGCCCTGGCGTGTTCTCTCTCTCTCTTTCTCTCTCTCTCTCTGTATCTCTCTGCTTGAAAATGAATAAATAAAATATTTAAAATATATATATTATCTATTTATTTATTAGAGAGAGGGGATAGAATAGACATGTGGCATGAAAGATCCTCAAGCCACTTAAATTGAACTCCAGACACATGTGACACTTTGTATATCTGGATTTATATGGGTACTAGGGAACAAAACCTGGGCCACCAGGGTTTGTAAGTAAGCAACCTTAACCACTGAGGAATCTCCCCAGCCTTCCCCCCCCCCTTTTTTTAAAAGTAATTTCAGGGCTGGCAATGCATCTCAGTGGTAGGCTACTTGCTGAGCATGTGTGAGGCCCTGGATTTAACCCCCAGCATTTTCTAAATAGCACATTAAAGGCAAGTGAATTAAAATATTTAAAAAAAACACATATGTCTGTGCTCTTCCAGTATTTCTAGAACACTCCGCTCAGCATAACCCATGAGGACTAGAGTTCCCCAAATGCCCTTTTCACTAATTTTTTGAATTGCTGCTTAATGAGGGTTACACCTAAGTAGATATAGAAAGATCAGGATGGGAAAGAAGGTAGACACAGCCTATAACTTTTACTTCATGCAGCCCATCGTGCACCCTGGCACTATGTCATTTCTCATGCAATGATTGTCATACTTGGACACACATAAAAATCACCACAGTTACATGCAGATTTTAACTGGCAGATTGCTGCTAATAATCACCCAGATAATACTTGCTGACTGGTTAGCTCTGAGTGTTGTGGTTTGAATAAAAAACTAGTGGGGAAATGATAATTTTATCATCTTAAACTGTATGCTCCTTTTTTGTGTGTGTTTAACTCTTACTTCCTCTCTGACCCCCTGCCTCCTGGGCTGGACAGAACTCAGATGAACACAGGTATATTCACCAAACACACATGATTGACATGTTCACATGACATGTGTGAGCACACTGACCTTTTCCATCATGACTCACACCCTACCGAGAAATAACAGGGTAGTGTGTTCCAGTGGGCCTTTCAAACAACATTCATTTCTGGCACAGAAGGAGCAGTTTTGATCTATTTCAGAAGATTAAAAATACATCAGTAATTTTAACAGAGATCATTTCATATAGAGAATTACTGAGTAAGTACAAAGGTTTTGGTCATAAATCATGGAGGTAGCATGGACTGGGCATGTCTCCCCCTCTAGAGCTGTGGGGGAGGAAAATGAATGCAATGACTCAAATGAATAGTTGTCAATGCTCTTGTCTGTGCTCAAAGGAGAGTTCCAGGTTCAGCCCCAGTCTTCCTAGGAAAGTGTGCCATGCTGGTGTCTCTGAAATAGAATAAATTCATTTGTAAAAGCTCTGGAGATACTTCAAACTGGCTTCAACTGCCACCAGGAAGCAACTGCCTCTGGCTTAGTGAAGAAGCCTTGCTGAGTGATGCTCACAGGAAGCTAAAGCAAGAGAGAAACTACAAGAAAACAGACAAGAGGGAGCACTCCTCTCCAAGACTACTCCAGCCTTGTGTCTCCCTCTAGTGCCCCTACTTGAAACTTAGCTGCTAAAATCCAGGAGAAGATGAAGGAATGGCAGAAACCACAAGGAGTTTGAAAGAGAAGATGTATTTAGAATTTCTGCAGGAGACCCCCATTACTCTGGGTTGTTAAAGAGACACAGGCAGGAAAGCCTTGTCATGCCTTTATAAAGAAAGAGAACCCCAGAGCACCTTGCCACCCATCTTTCTGCATGGGGTGGGGGGCAGCAATCCGAGCTTCTGAGAGCTTCGAGAATGCAGGTGGAAGATGACTGAAAATTAAGATTCACAGCTTTTCCCTCTGGTTAATGTGAGAAGAGAGTTTACAAGAGTATATATTTCATAGTTTGGTGATTAACCTAATGTGAGGATTCTGAAAGACCAACAAGAACCATGGTGTAAGAATGTTAGTAATGGAGCCACCAGGAAATTATGAAATAAAATTAGGTCATGAACTTGAATTACTGATATAGAATTCTGAGTTTCCAGGTAAGGTGATGGTCATTACTACAGAAGACTTGTGAGTCTGGTTCAGTTCATAACCCCCTAACCAATGGACAGATCCAGTATGCGTACTGAGGAAGGACCCCAGTGGATAGGGGACAGAGAGGAGGGAAATGGGGACACATTCACAAGATTTACTCATACAGTGTATATACTTATTCATAATAAAGACATTTTAAAAAGGTAGAACAGGTGAGTCCTTGAGGGAGGCAGAAATCCCTCCCACCCATCCCCCCTGGGCTTAAGGAAATCATGAATGGAAGGCTGAGTAGTTTGAACACTGAACCTGACTTAGTTAAGCAACATTAAACTAACTTGAAAGTGACCCTTAAAATAGAAGAGAAGGAGCTACCATTAGATAATAAGATTTTTTTACCAAATCCTTTTCACACATCCTGGGAGCCAGAGAGAATTTAGGAGAATATAATGTAGGACCTAGGGGAATAGAGAAGAAAACTCATGCCATTGTTTTTATATATGAGCACAGTGTGGCCGCTCTGAGGTCAGATGCTTCAACCAGCCACCTTATCCAAACCTCCAAATCAACGGTGAGAGGGTGGCTTTCTGATGTTCCCCCAAGCAATACTCTCAGACAAGCATACTGTAGAACACCCTTTAGCAAAACTAGTCATATGTATCAAGAACACTTAGCATTTGTCTGTTATTTGCAGTTTTTTAAATATATATTTATTGTCAATAATGAGTTACATTATTTAGTGGGCAAACAATGAGTTGTTATCCCCAATTCCCCAATGCCCCCCTCCCCATCCCCAATCAGCTGGATATCCTCCTCTGTGGGTCGTCTGGATCAGTCCTTGTGGCAGGGGACCATGGATAGCCTAGTACTCAGTCTGAGAATTGTGGTGATAGTTAGCTACCTGGCAAGAATCTTCATGACCAAAGCGAGGTATAGTGAGGTGCCCACATGACTTTTTAGGAAACTGAATCTCAGAGCAGTTCTTAGTCAAGCTCACCTATATAACAGGTAGTAAAGCCAGTGTTGAAGTTCCAATCTGTTTGACCTCAGACCTGAGGTTCTTTATTAGGCACTATATCAATCAATAGACAACCACGTGTAAAGTAGACTAAGCCTAAGTAACAGACAGACCATATGTGTCCTGAAATTGCTTGGCCAGTAATACCTCTGCCTTTAAGATAAACACAGGATAATGGCTTTGAAATAAAATAGCAGTTTATGAGAATGCATTTAGCACTTCTTTCAGATCATCTACAGCACAATTTCTTGCATTTTGCTTTATCTATTCAATTTTTCTTACATAATTGTCAAGTATTATCTCTAGATCTAAATTAATTAAAGTTAGCCAAAGGGTAAAAAGACAGAGAAGTGCACTTTGTAAGAACATATTAGAGCTGTTCCCCATCAGCACTGCTCTTAATCATCACAGAAGTTGCAGAGGGCATCATTCAACTAATTTTTAGTCTGTGTCTTCCGTAGCATTTTATATTTACATTATCTTGTCTGTCTCACACTCTCTCACCTCCTCCATATAAAGTTGGTATCTATATACCAATCTAGCCTCCTTCTCATCTACAATGATATTATAAGTAGTTGAATCTGTATTCATTGCCTTTAATTTGTTGCCTTTAATAACAGCCTTCCTCTTCATCCCCACACCATTAACAGTTGAGACCAAGTCCATGTTAGACAGACAATAGTAGATTCCAGAGGGTTCCTTCTTCAGCCTATCTCCATAATTTACCACTGGGGTAAATCCATGGTTGTTGAAAATGCTTTTCTTCATAGGTGCTTACAATGTCATCCTTCTCTTCCTCTCCTGCCATGGGCACCTCTTCATCTTGTTTATTAAGTCTTTTCTTTCTTTCACTAGTGAGTCTCATGCCTGTCTCTACAGCCACACCTGAAACTAAAGTTAGAATAGAAATCTTTTTCATAACACTTACTTAGCTACTGACCTAATGAAAGCGCTTTCTAGTCACCTGCTGAACCGCTTGGATGTAAATATTTTATAGGAGAGGTAACCTTAATATCTTCAAAGTCAGCTTCATGCCCCACCCTCTCAAACATGCAAGTTCTTCCCGTTAACAGCTTTGTTTCAATGGTCTCCTGAGCTAACTGAAGACCTCAAACGTACAACATGCATGTAGCTCTCAGCCACTCTGCTTCTCCCATTCTTCTACTTGCCCCCAGGGCAACAAGTCCACCTCCACTGCCTCCTCCCAGTTAGAGTCACCTCTCAGCTGCTTTGCCTCGACTGTTGACCAGCTTGTCCCTGCTTCTAGTATTTTTCCCTTTAACTTTTTTTTAAAAACAATTATTAATGAGTATAAACTCTGTATGTACAAGTGTGTCCTGTGTGTTGGTACCACCATTTCTCTCCTCCCTGCCTCCTTTCCCATTCCACTAGGGACCCTCCTCCATGGGATTGCTGGATGCTCCATGGGGTGGAGGGCTCTGAGTTGCTCGAGCAGGAGACAGTTATTGGGGGGGGGATGCCTCAGAATATTCCCAGACCATGGCCCTTCCCTTTAACTTTTTATCTTCTATATGACACTAAAACACACTTACCTAACAGTCCCTGATGCTAGGAATTTGATCACTTCCTACCACCTCAGTATTGTGTTATAAATCCATATGGTACAGAGTCTTTTTAATATATTGACTTCATTCCACTTTTGCAAATTCACCTTTCTCCTCATCCAAACTCTACTGTTTATATATTCCATAGCTGCCCTTGTTGCCTTTGACATTGTGAAATTTTAAACATCCATGCCTTTGCCCATATTGCTTTCTTTCTTTATTATTCGACTTTGTTAAGATACAATGTAAATGTCAAATCTTTTCTGCTACTCCCCAGGATCCTCAAACAGAATCAAATGCTCAGACTTTCCTTTATGAGTGTGCACGATGACAGCACACAACACAAGCAAACTTTGTGGCAGTGGATAATTCAGAAAGACTTTTTGTTTTCGAATATTGTCATATTGTGACGGGTCAAGCGTCTGCAGGGACCACCCCTCCCCTTGAGTGGGAGGTGTCTAGTTAGAGCTATAACCTAGGTGCTAAAACTGATTGGTCAAATATGAACCAATCAGCTGTCTCTCTGACTCACCTGGGGAGAACTTACATTAACTTCCCTAGAGGAAGCGGGTCTCTTCCCCCACATGGCAATGGAGTAGAGAGAACCTCTGATCCAGGCCTTATGAAGGTAAGGCCTTCCCCACCCAAGCTAATGGCTGGGGTGGGGGCAGCCTCTAGACTTTTTCCCTCATGAATCTCTTTCTCATGATGTGAGCCCTCTGTTATCTTTTCTTTTCTTTTCTTTTTTTTTTTTAAATATTTTATTTATTCATTTTCAAGGAGAGAGAGAGAGAGAGAGAGAGAGAGAGAGAGAGAGAGAGAGAGAGAGAGAGAGAGAGAGAGAACACACCAGGGCCACCACCTTGTGGGTCTGGCTTATGTGGGTCCTGGGGAATTGAACCCGCGGCCTTAGGCACTGGAGGCAAGTGCCTTAACTGCTGAGCCATCTCTCCAGCCCTGTTATCTTTTCTTCTACTGCTTATTTAGCTGAACAACTTAAGTTCTGTTAAACTCTCCACGTGTCCTCCCCACCCTGGTGGCTGGAAAACTCTGTAACTTCCTACATGATGACTGGGAGGCTTCCCCATCCAGTTCCCCTTTTCTTTAATAAATTAGAGTAAATGTGTAATAAGACTTATTTTTGTCCCTGTGTATAATTATTTTGCATTAGAGGACATGAACTCAGGGGGGTGTTCAATATTTCCCCATATCAATATCTCAGTATGGGTTAAGACCCATGTCAGATGTCTTCATTCTTATATATCAATGGAATCTGTTGTGAGTTGGCTGTGAAATGTCTCTTATTTTGTCCCAAGCTGGTGGTGCTGTTTGAGAAAGTTGTAGAACCATTAGGGTATGGGGCTTCTCTAGAGGAAGTAGGACAATATGAGTGGGACTCAGGACTTAAGTTTATGACATCTTGATTCCACTTCCTGTTCTCTCTCTCTCTCTCTCTCTCTCTCTCTCTCTCTCTCTCTCTCTCTCTCTCTCTCTCTCTCTCTCTCCTGACTGGGGATGCAATGCAATGTGGCCAGCAGCCTCCTGTTCCTGCCACCATGTCTTTCCTACCATGATGGCTGGGTCTTTGAGATGTTTCCTAGAAAGGTAAACTGAGGGAAGTCCTCTCTCACAATGGGAAGCCCTTCTAGATGTTACTATGTTTAAAGAAACTCCAAGAGAATACAGGGCCTTTTTCTGACTCCCCATACTACTTGCTGGTACATAGATCTATTCTGTTTCTGCTGCCCTTCATGGACAGAGGCCATTTCCATTGGCCTTCTAGTGTGGACTGAAGACCAGCAGATTTCCAGGAATCCACAAGAACTCCGCTGCCAAATTGGGGCTGCTGAGGCCCTGTGCATGGAGTAACTACTGGGTTCTCAGACTCACCAGCCTGCAGACAGCCATTGTTGGACTCCAGCTAAGCCCCTTTCTAGTACATATGCATTCTACCAGAAAACCCTGACTAAACAGACTACTAACAATCTTTATGGGAATGGGAGGATGTTGGTGAGCCGATAGACAAGGACATTCTGTGTACTTTCTAAATTCTAGGAAGAATTTGAAATATTGAGGTTATGTTATAATCTCAATAGCAACCACTCATAAAGAAAACATAACATACAATATATTTTAACCTCTAATGAAGTAAAAAAATATGATAGCAATAACCTTTCCTTCCCTTCCTAAAATTTTCAAGGATCAGCTCAACCAAGCAAAGGAAGCTCCTTGACACATTGTCTCTGAGAGGAGTGGCCGGCTTCAGCTATTTCCTCTGGTCACAGGTCTCAACACCATATTCCCAAGTAGCTATGCAGTGTTCCAGTCCATAGTTGCTCACTTTCAATCAGGCTGTCACATGAAATTGTTGAACTGCTAGTCAGAAAAATAACCAAAAAATGTGGTAAAGTACAGAGTAATCAAACAAATTAATTGTGGGAAAAAAAAGATTAAATCATCCTGCCACCATGAAAGGTTTGCTAAGTGAAGAAGCCACTGTGACTTTGTTATTTATAATATATTGTCAACCTAAAACTACTATTTGTTTGTTCATATTTTATTTGATAATTTTTCTTTTCTTTTTTCTTTTTCCTTTATTTATTTCTTTTTGAGGTAGGGTCTCAATCTAGCCCAGGCTGACTTGGAATTCATTATGTAGTTTCAGGTTGGCCTAGAACTCTTAGAGACTCTCCTACCTGTTTCCCAAGTACTGAGATTAAAGGTGAACACTACCATTCCCAGTTTATGTAAAAATTTTTCTATAAGCAGTTTGGAAGTAGCCAATACTTAAAAGAAATTTTCATCTCTTATAAAAGCTGGGAATGAAACTGTAACTTTCTCAATTTTTTGGTTTACATTTACTTTCTACTTTGGAATGTATTAGTTAGACTTTTACCTCTCTATATTAGTTCCTTTTCTTATCACTGTGACAAAGTATTTGACACAATCAACTTAAAGAAGGATAGGTTTATTTTGACCCACAACTCGAGAGTACAGTTCATGAGAGAGAGAGAGAGAGAGGGAGGGAGGGAGGGAGGGAGAGAGAGAGAGAGAGAGAGAGAGAGAGAGAGAGAGAGAGAGAGAGAGAGAGAGAGAGAGAGAGAGAGAGAAAGGGAGGAGAGAATGAATTTGGGTACTCACTTCTCCATTTTTTAATTCAGTCTAGAACCCAGCCCATGGGATGATGCTATACCCACATTTAGGGTGGGTATCCCCATCTTCCCTTAGTTAAACCTTACTGGAAGTACCTTTACCAAAACACTCACAGGTGCATTTTTATAATGATTCAAAACTTATTTTAGTTGACAAATATGAACCAACATAATCACTATGAAAAAATATCAGACAGAACAACTTGAAATGCTGATTTTGGCTGGCCTTTTCAGTGACTTCAGTTCAAGGCAGATCTGCTGTGTTTGACCTATGGTGAGGAGTGCAGGGGGAGGAACGTTGGTCATCTCATGTCAGCCAGAAAAAAAGAGGGGGGTGGAGATGTAGGAAGGGGCCACACCACGCCATAACCCAAGAACACTTCCAGGGGCTTATTATCTCAATATTTAAGGGTCTATGCTTCAACACATGAAATTATGGGAGGCATTTCATATTCAAACCATAACCTGAGACCATCCACTTTCCCTCATTTCATGAAAACAAGCAGATATTCAGGTGGAAGAATCATTATTTCAAAAACAATTTTTTTAATTGTAGACATTTTGGAGGTTGCTATTGGTCCTGGTTCACATCATTTTTCACATGAATAGCTAGAGAATGCTTTTGATGTGTATATCACAGTGGTCACATGATTTTCTCTACTTTCTTTATAAATGTGCAGATAACATTTATTGATTTTCAAATGTTAAGCAAGCATTATAGGGCCAGATACATCTTAACTGCTCATAACATAACAACCTTTCGATAACATATTTAATTTATTTAGTAGGTTTAGGAATTTTAGCCTTATAACTATTTTATTGGCCACTAATGAAATTAATTTTATTATTCCATCCTTTAAAAGTTGTCTCATCATTATCAATAAGTTATATGGTGTCCTAACATTGAATAAAGGGAGAGAATAACCATCATTCCAAGACACATGCATAGAATGAAGAGAAGAGAGCACAGCATAAAGACCCAGTGAGTCAGAAAAGCTAGAGGAGCTGAAAGAAAATATAACATCATGGAGAATTTGGCATCTTTAATAAAATAGGAGACAATTGCTTCTCAGTCTTTTGGCTAAGATCAAATGCAGTATCTGTTCTTATCAGTTTAATAAAATAGGAGACATATCCTCCATGAAAAAAGGGTAGGAGCCCTAATCAAATGAAACACAGATAGAAGTTCAACAAAACGATACAAGGAATGAAGAAGGTGAGATCAACCAGTAGGTGAGTGGTCAGAGAAGGACTCTCAAGACAACTAAGCAACAACAAAAACAACAAAAAAACTATATTAAAACCAAAGTTAGAGCAGGAGAAAAGTAAGCTGCCCTGGTTGAAGTGAGAATCAGCACAATTTTCAGTTGAAGTGACAACTTAAAATCACATACTTAACTTGTCCCTTGAACACACTCCACTACCACGCATGATGAAATATAAAACTGAGAGAAACATATATCACCACTTGAAGCTAAAACAAAGAAAGAAAGAAAAGAAAGCAAGGCACCCACAAGCAAAACAATAACGGAGACAAAGCTCTGGGATACAAGTGCTGGATCAACAAGCCAACTGTCACCTCCAGGGCTGCCTGTATTTGGAGTGGGTAGACGGTCTCCAGCAAACTCACAGTATCAGGACCATGTTCCAGGGAGCAGGGCCTGAAGGACAACCTTTGGGATTACATAATTGGTAGAACACAATGGCAGCCCCCAGAGCCAATGGGACCAGTCTGTGGAGTTATCCCTGTGGAAACTGTTCTGTAGAAAGAATAAGGCTGTACACAAAATGGCACCTAGTCAGGGAGCATCTGTCTGAAAAGCAGTAGTTCAATACAGGTATACTTAAAATAACTCCAAAAAGGGAGGGAAAAAGCATTTTCATTAGAGAGATGGCACTTCATGACTTCACAGGTACATAGGCACATCTAGGTATAATTTAAATATTGTTTATTTCCATTAAAACTGAGGTTGTGGCTTAATTCTACAATGCAACTGAATCAAGATGGTGAGGTCCATAAATTATGTGATTAAGTCTTTAAAATAGATCAATTCTGTATGTCACAGGAGTTCTAGCACTCACTGTGTAAGATTCTGACTTGCTTGAGTGTGTTGTTATGAGATCAGCTTTCTTAAACTGTTCCCCTCTGTTGCAGTTAGCTTCTCATTGCTGGCTCAAAGCACCAAACCAAAAGCAACCTGTGGAAGGAAAGGGTTTATTTTAGCTTACAATCTCCATGACGACATGGAAAATGGTGGCATGAGCAGAGGCTGGCCATTACCTCCTGGCCAACATTAGGTGGACAATAGCATCAGGAAATGTGTCAAACAATGGCCAGCCACCACCCACACACTGCCTCCAGGAAGCTCAAATACCCAATTACCACCAGCTGGGGACAGACCTAGCATTCAGAACACATAAGTTTATGGGGACACCTGGATGAAACCACTAAACTCCTCTTCCTCTCTTGCTATGTAATATGTCACAATTCTCCCATGTGATGTCAACTACCCCGGTATGACTCAGCACAGTGTGGTTCAGAGGTGGCTGCTGCTTCTTGACTGTCAGCCTCTCAAACCATCTGAACAAAACTATTTTCCTTGTTATAACAAAACAAAAGGAATTAAGACATGTTTTGATCACTCTTATGTTCTTAGACAACTCTATTTCCCTGCCCCAAAGAAAAAAGTTCAGCATGCACTCTCATTCCTCAGCCGTAGATATCAAAAGGAAAACATGCTCTATCTGCTCTCTCACTATGTCCATTTTTATTTCCAATATTAGACACACAAGAAAATTCTTTTTCAATGGGAGCAAATGAATAAAGAAAACATGACAAGGTAATAAGAAGAAAGAAAATCACATCAAATGCTTCGTTTTAAAGCAGATTTATTCTAAGAAGAAAAAAATCCTTCAAGGAGTGTTTTATTTGATATACTTAACAAGATGTAAGTATAAATGTATTTAAAGGAAAAAAATAATCAGAAATTATTGCTTTCAAATAAAGATTTAGATTATCAAAAAGTCATCAAAATTAACTATAGAAAACAAATAATGAATTAAAATCTGGTCTGTAAAAATGGAGATTAGCAGAAAGAATATAGAGATTATCTTTCCATTTTCATGGATAGAATCTGTGAAGACAGAGTATTTATGCATCTTTATGTAAAGGCACACACAAGAAAAATGAACAGATGAATAAACAGTGAAGAAAAATATCCCATAGGGTTGAGGGTCAATTCTTCACATGAAGAATTTCTATGAAAGAGGCTTTACGCTGGCTGGTGATAGTGAACTTTCTGAATTATAAAAAAAAATGAAGGAAGTAAATAGAGAATCTCAGTTCTCATTCAAGAAGACTTGCTTACAATAAATATTTGTCTTTTGTTTATCTCAGAAATTTCATGAAGATGACAGAATTACTCAGAAATGGGGAGAAAAAGCAGTGAGACAAATATATTAGGAAAAAATATCACCATGAGCAAAGAGGCATAGGATATCTTTGGAGGTATTAAGTTAATGGAATAACATTGATCTCCAAGCCTCATATGGCCAAAGAATATTAAAAAAACAAAAGGGAAACTCTGGGAATTGTTTGCTCACGACAGACAGTAAAGGATGACTGAATCATTACTGCAACCATCTGTTTTCAGAGCTGCTGTTCATTATAGTCTCAACTGGTGAAAGTCTATAGTGATTCTTAATAAAGCCATGTGGTTCAACTGTGGGGAAGCAGCGATAAAAGGGTGACTTGGGCTCTCATCGTGGAGGGTAACCTACCTTTACCCATATCTGTTCCTTATATACCTCTAAGGTGAAAGCTGCCTGCTTGTACCCTTCTACTAGTTGGACACAGTGACCTCAGCACTGGTCATTATGACAATAATAATGGTCACATGTACTAAGGAAATGATCATGGACAATGGTCACAGACATCTCCATATATGCAAGTGAGCAAGCAAAAATTTTATCACACAACACTGGAGGAAAAAGTAATTTAAAAAACCCTAAAACCATAATAAAGGAGAAAAGTAAAGTGAAGACACAGAACTAACATTAAGGGAATTACAGTTGGTGTTGAACACAGGAGGATTCTGATCACCTTGTTCGCATATTATCATATGGATGAAAGGATGCTTAAAAAACAAAGACATGGTTGTAAGATGAAAAGTTAATAAAATGGTTATAACAAACATTAATGATTTTAAAACAAAACCACAAAATAATTGCAACATAGTTTACACTCAAAACAATAACAATTAAAAGCACAAGATACAGAAGTCAGGTCTACAACTGCCAGTATATAACTTGAGCATGAGTTTGTGTGCAGCTGAAACTGAACTGAGATCAACTTACCTACCTTAGCAATGAAGCAGCACCAAGTATCTCCAAGACTGAGCACCAAGATTCACAAATTAAAACAAAGGCAAGCAAACACCATTCCAAATACACACTTATTAACACAAGTGTGCCAGAAAGACCCAAGCACTGCACTACCTGAGCACCGCACTATCTCCAGATTGGCCGGACTTTGTGCAAAACAGGTTAAATGAAATATCAAGGCAATATTTCTCTGTCCCACCCCCCACCATATCCACCAATCCTATAGCAAGGCTACTCAGTTGAAACTCCAAACACAGAACTCAAAAGCATGGTTACAAATATGTAGAAAAAACTCAAAGAAGACACAGATAAGTATATGAGTAAAATTCTAAATAAATTCAAAGATAACAGAAATAAACAACTGCCTGAGTTCCAGGAGAACATGAACTACTTGAAATGAGGAAGTAAATTCCAAATATAAAAATGGGACTCAATAAAGACATAGAAATCCTGAAGAAAAAAACAAACAGAAAATAAAGTTGGAAATTAAAAACATAGCAAGAACCTAGATGTCCCTCAACTGATTAATGGATAATGAAGATGTAGTTTATTTATACAATGGAGTACTATTCATCTGTAAAGTAAAATGAAATTTTCAGGAAAATGAATGTATCTGGAAAGGATCATACTAAGTGAAGTAACTCAGACCCAGAAAGCCAAATGCCATTTGATCTCCCTCATTTAATGGCACAGCCAGTAACCATAGATTGTTACTAGAAAAAACAGTGCCAGGGATAGGATACCTTCCAGTGAGTTGTTGGCCAGGGAGGTTCCTAAGGCCCCAAAACATTATAGGCCATTGCCAAAGCTCTTGGTTGCTCACCAGAATGATATAAAAAGACTCTGTTGCTGAAGACCACATATGCTTGGGCTGCAGGTCACTGAGAAATCAAGTTGGAGCTGAGCTGGAAACCTCCTCCCTGTTAACTAGCTAACAGAAAACTGGTAAAAGCTATGGCTACATGAAGCCCTATGGAAGAGAGAAGTCATCAGTGGTGGTGAACAGCAGTGAACCTTGCAATCCTTAAGATGGGCCAGCCAGGCCAAATGAACCAACTGAGGCAATAGTGGTGCTTCTATTGTGGGGGAAACCAACTGCTCTCTAATTGGACTTGGAGGCTGCCCCACGAGAGAGAAAGCATTCCTGGTACTGATGGCCTAATAAAAAGCTTATGTTGAGTAGTTCATGAGCCCTTAAGGGAGTAACATCTGCTGTTGATTGACTAAATCCATATATTATATCAACCAAACTGATTTACAAGCTTCTCTTTTTCAGATGGCAGTGACCACTAGGATAATGCAAAAGACACTGTAGTGCTGAGAAAAAAACAACAGTGTAGTGTTCAGCACTGGGATGTCTCTATCATACTTCCTGATGCTCAAGGTCTATTGCAGAAGAGGTGTCAGAATGATTTAAGAGTCAAAGGAGGGGTAGGACTGCTTATAATGCAAACTTTCAGACAAAGAAATGGCCTTGATTTGATTTTGCAGAGCCTGATAATACATACACATAATGGGAGAAAAAGATGATGACACTGAAACAAAACAGAGACTAATTGAGAGGGGAAAGAGATACAAGGGAGGGTGGGGAAGGAATCATAATGCTTTATGGTCTATATTTATGGAAGCTATCAATAAAATGTTTAAAAAACCAACAGAGTAAACACCACTATATATATATATATATATATATATATATATATATATATATGGTAAGTCAAACAAAAAGTTCCATAGAGTGGTTAATCAATAGAATAGGTCAAATGGAAGACAGAATATCATGTCTTGAAGACAAGGAAAATAAATTGGATCAATTAGTCAAAACCAATAAGAAGGTTAAATAAAGGAACATAAAGATATACAACAGAGGCCAGCAAGGCAAGAATTACTCACAACTGCAATAGTGGCACTTAACCTAGGCAGGTAATTAATGGCATTCTGATTGGCTAAGAGATCAACTCAGTGGCAAGCAACCCTTAGCTGGAATTGTGATCCAAGGCAAATTCCTATGGAGATCAAGAATCCAGACTCCAAGGGGAAGCCCCCACTAACTGTAACCCTAAAGCCAGGCTATACCATTAAAATCTCACCAAATTAATGTTTGTCCTATTTAACCTATGCTGATCTCACTCTCTGTTGGAAAGTCTGCTTGTATTTTTCAGAAGGTAGTGAGGACTATGAAAATCCTAATTCTACCAACAAGACCTGAAATGATACCTGACTCCATCTCAGGAGATGAACCATCCCTAACACATCATCTAAGACCCTGGTGAAATCACAGAAGGGGTGAGATGAGCAAGAGTGCTGCTTCTACAACAAGCCTGATAAACTATGCAAGGGTAATGGTGACAGACTCCAAGGATAGTCAAAACAGTCCAAAGTAGAAACCCAGAGACTCTTAAGTCCTCATCACTAAAGCAGACTTAAAACTCTCCCTGCATGGCTCAGGGAACTTTGCAGAAGAGGGGGGCAGAAAGATTGTAAGAGCCATTGTGGAGGCAATATCTAGAGACATTGTCACACCCCTTCCCCCCATTCCCACCATAAAAAACAACCTGCTGTTTGTACAACTCATAGTACTCAATCCTATGGAGCATTTCAGCAATCTCACTGAGGAGGGTCCTCAGTGAAATAGAGGCAGGGAGAAGGGAAATGGAGGTATCAATATAAGACTTTTACACACAGAGTTTCTACTTATTAATAATAAAAATAAATAATAAATAGTAAATAAATAAGAGATATTTGGAACACCATGAAAAAAAAACAATTCAAACAATAGGTAGTAAAGAAGGAGAAGATCTTCAGAACAAAGACATAGAAAATATAGCCAACAAAAGTATAGGAAAACTATGTCTACATCTAGGGGAAGAGATACCCATCCAGATACAAGAGGTATACAGAATATCAAATAGACTACACCAGAAAAAGGCAAACACATTAGAATAACTGTCATTTTTTTCAAGGAAAACTCTAAAAGCCAGAAAGATAAAAGCTGCAAGCCTAAAAACTACTACAGTCATAAAAATTCTTTCATAATAGGAGCAAAAACTTTCTATGAAGCAAGAGGGAAAAGGAATAACTGCTGCTGGAACAGTTCTCAGCAAATGAAGATGAAGAAAACAGCAAACGATACAAAATCATCAACATGGCATGCTGAAATGTGATATGAACTCACATTTACAATAAAAACTTGGAATATTAATGGCCCCAATAACCCAATCAAAAGACAGAGACTAACAGGCTGAATAAGAAAACAATTCATCAAGTTGAGTCTCAGAGAATTCACAGAGGAGGAAACACAAATGGCCAATTCTCATTTAAGAACGTGTTCATCATCCTTAATCATCAGGGAAATGCAAATCAAAACAACAAAACATCAAAATTCCACCTTCCTCCAGTAAGAATGGCAGTCATTAAAAAATCCACCAACATTAGATGCTGTTCAGGATGCAGGAGATAATGAAACCCTCATTCACTGCTGGTGGGATTGCAAATTTGTACAACCTCTATGGAAAGCAGTGTAAAGTCTCCCCAATAGGATGGATTTAGAACTAGCAATGGACCCAGCTATCCCTCTACTGGGCATCTACCCTCAAGATTTCATGCCACAGCACAGAGACATTTGCTCAACCATGTTTATCATAGCTAAGAATTGGAATCAACCCAAATGCCCATCACTGGATGAATGGATATCAAAGTTGTGGTACATTTACATGATGAAATTCTACTCAGGTGAAAGGAAAAGTGACATAATGAAATTTAAAGAAATGTGGATGGACTTGGAGTAGATCATACTTAGTGACCTCACACAAGAACAGAGAGAGGTTCCTAACCATGTTAAGTGTAAACTCTAAGCAAACCTGACAGGTGAATAGAAAGACTATAAAAGAGGATGGAAGGAATTTGGGGCTGGAGGAATGAGAGGGTGAGGGAACTTATACAATAATCTAAACCAATAATGAATAAATATAAAATCCTTACTTTCATACAATAAGCTCCTGAGGAAGCTGTGGGCACCACCTGGTAAGAGGGGCCATGAATAGGAGGAAGCTTAACACCAAGAAAAATTGCTCAGGCCTGCAACTTCCTGTCCCAGTCATTGGTTAATTCCCACACTAAGCTGTTGATCAAAGAGACCCACAAGGTCCCCAAAACAAGACAGGCTTTTGTCAAAGCTCTTGAATATATGCCCCAGGCCAAAGGTAAGACCCTATTGCTAAAGATACCACAAAATGTTCTCACACAACATCAAGAGACCCTGCGAGATCCAGAATGGTAACCAGCCCCCAGATGGTAATGTGTGTAATATTGGAAGGCATTAGATGAGCTACCAAGGGAAATTGGTCAATGATATTTGGAGACTGATGTCACAAGAATGCTGAACACACTGTTTTATGGAAGAGACCAGCAAGTCAAGAAATGCTCATCTGTGCAATAGTGGCAACTAAACCAAGGTGGGTAACCAATGGCTTACTTATTGGCTAAGAGATCTACTCAGTGGCAAGAAACCCTTAAATGGAACTAGGAACCATGGCAAAATCTTATGGGGACCAAAAATCCTGGGTTCCAAGAGGAAAGTCCCACTACAAGAGAGCTACAGAGAGGCACACCCATTAGAATCTTGCCAAATTAACAATGTTTGTCTCATTTAACCTATACTGATCTCACTCTCCAATGGAGATTCTGTTTGTATTTTTCAGGAGGCAGTGAGAGAGACAGGGACAACCTAATTCCACTAACAAGACATAGGATGGTGGCTGATATCCTGGCAGGAGATGAATCACCCCTGGCCTTCACACAGGGCCCAAATGAAACTTATGAGAAGGAGGCAAGATAAGCAAGAGACCTATCACCACAGAAAGCCATATAATCCATGAAAGGTAAATGGAGACAGACACCCAAGACAACCCAAAGCAGAAATCCAGAAATGCTTAAAATCTCAACAATAAAGCAGACTTAAAACTCACCCACCATGACTCAGGAAACTGAGAGGAAGAGAGGGCAGAAAGAGTCTAAGAGCCATGGTGGAGGAGTATATCCAGAGTCATTGCCCCCCTTAGCAACAATACACACACGCACAAAACAAAAACACTGGCTACTTCTTGTGCAATTCATAACGCCCTACCCCATGGACTGATCCACTATGCCCATTCAGGAGGGCCCCTGTGGGTTGGGGACAGAAAAGAGGGAAATGGGGGTACCATCACAAAGTTTCCTCATGCAATATATCTAGTTATTGACAATAAAGATATTAAAAATAAACTCATCTCACCTTGAAAGATAAACACTACCTTAGTGTTAAAAGGATGGAAAAATATTCATAACAAAAAGGACTGGAGATGAGCAGGTGTTTCTAATATCTGAAGAAATAGACTCAAATCAAAATAATCAGAAGAGATAAAGAAGGTTACTTCATACTGATCAAGGGAACAATGCTCAAAGAGAACATTAGAATGCTATACATTTAGGCGCCAAACACAAGTGTACCTAATTGTGTAAATCAAATTCTACAAGATAGTTGAAATTCAGAACACCACTCTCACCAATAGATAGGACATTTAGGCAACAAATATGCAGAAAAACATTGGACTTAAATGACATCATAGGTCAAATGGGCCTAACAGACACTTAGAAAAGTATTTCATTCAAACACTAAGGATTACACATTCTTCTCAACAGTCATGAACTTTGTTTAAAATAGATCATATTTTAGGACCTACACCAAGTCTCAAGATATTTAAAAAAATTAATGACACCTTTTATTTTATCTGACCAAATGCTATAAAACTAGACATTAAAATTAACAATATTTACAATTTACAAATTACAATTAACATATTTACAATGGCAAGTGTCCCTGGCATACACACACATCACACACACACATCATAGAAATATCTGATTATTTTTAAATCATGCTCAGAGTAACTTTAATGAAATATATTCTTAATGAAACAATTCACAGTAAAATTTATTTTATCCAGAAAAAATGGACTATGGAACTGAACAGAAGTTCTCCAAGAAACACAAATATCTGATAAACATTTTAAATATTTGTCATTCCTTGGAGACTCCATCTCACTACAATCAGAAGGACTACCATCAAAAACTGAAACGCCAACAAATGCTGTTGAGGACATGGGAAGAGAGGAACCCTTAATCACTGTTGGTGGGAATACAAACTGATGAAGCTATTTGGAAAATCAGTGTGGAGGGCTCTCAAAGAACTAAAAATAGAAGTATCATAAAACCCAGCTGTAATCACTCCCAAGCTTACTATCTAAGGACTCTCTACACTTTCCTATAGAGACACTTGCTCATCCATGTTTATTGATACTTCAATCACAATAGCTGGCAAATGAAATCAGCCTGGGTGCCTATCAACGAATGAGTAGATAATGAAGATGTGGTACATATGCACAATGTACTTTATTCTGCAGAAAAGAAAAACAAAATTTAAAAATTTGCAGGAAATGGATGGATCTGAAAAAGATTACATAAAGTGAGGTAACCCAGACTTATTAAGTCAAATGGTGTATGTTCTCTTCATATGTGGACCCCAGGTTCAAATGTTTAGCTTTTTATATAAGAGACAAGAACCAGAGTAAACAGGAGCTATGGGTGTTGAAAGTGAGGGCTGAAGCACAGGGGTGGTAGATATGTATTTAGAAGGTAGGATATTGGGAGTGGAAAAGTTGAAGTAGGGTGAGGGAGAAGAATCAAAGTGATAAAGAAACGGAGGAGGGTTAACATAAACTAAAATTAGCCACAGGGAAACCATTTTATTTGCTAGTCAACTAAAAATAGAATTAAGATTTATAAAAAGGGAAAAATTGGACAAAAGCTCCCTGTGGGGGGGAGGGGTAGATAATGCTGCTCTCAGAGACCATAGCTTGTTGCAGAAAAACCCAGCTCCAAGGACTGAATACCTTCCAGTGAGTAGTTGCTCAGAGAGGCTCCCAAATCAACCCTGGCTCTTGGTTGCCCTCCAGAACTTAACAGTAGATCTTATTTCCAAAGCCATCATGTGTGCCAGGCACTGAATAATCATAATGAAGCTGACTGGAAGCCTCTTCACTCCTCACTGCTGCTCAGTTGTCACAGTGGGAGAAAAACCACCAACAGTCTTAACAAATGGTGGATCCACCCTGAGTGTTTTACAACCAACCAGCCAGGTAAAAAGTACCCACTGGTGCAACAGTGGCATGACTTTTATAAAGATAACCAAGTACTTTCTGATTGGATGTGAAGTCTTCTCCAAGCGAGGGAATTCATGCCTGGTACTGAAGTAAAAATATGCAGATCATAGAGCTTAGGGAAGAAGTTGCTACTATCGTTTGACTATGTGGATATGTATGTCTATCAAGTTGCACTCTATATATTTATATTATGTTTATACCTATTATTACTTGTCTTACTTTTCATCAACCAAGCTTCTTTTTGTAGATGACGGTGACTACTAGAGACTCAAAAAAAAATCCACCAAAGTGACTTTTCAAACTGAGAATAAGTGACTGCTGAGTACTCAGCACTGAAGGAGACATCTCTCTCAAGCCCATCAAGCCTCAGGGAACATTGCAGAATAGGGGTGGAAGGAGCGAGAGAGTCAGAGGATGAGGTTAGTTGTACTCTGGGACACTATCTTCCAGACATGACATGACTATTGCATTAATGACATCACAGTGACTGTGCCTAGTTCATCAACAGTTTGACATGGCTTATGAAGACAGGCTAAAATAAAGGACATCAAAATAGAAGGACAAGTTGTAATAAAAAGGGGGTCAGTGGAAGGGAATGGAAGGGTAGAGAGAAGTAATGGGAGGGAATTATGATCAAGTTACATTATACTGATATATAAATTGCAAATAAATTGTTTTAAACCAGCCAAAATGCTTTCAAGATTCAGAATGGCATCAAACTTCTTATATAGAGAGCTGGAGACATGTCTCAGTAGTTAAAGGTGCTTGCTTGCAAAGTCTGATGGCCAAGGTCAATTCCCAGGTGCCCACAAAATACAGATGCACAAAGTGGTGCATGCATCTGAAGTTCATTTTAAGTGGCAGGAGGCTATACTTTCTCTGTCTCAAATAAATAAATATAAACATAAGTTTTTATTACAACTTTTCACATAGAAGACAGATTCTAAACACACATCACTTGGGCCAATTAGGCAAGAGGATGCCTTAGGCTTCAAGCTACACCCTGTCTCAAAAACCAAAATCAATCATTCAGTCAAATGACTCTAGAAAATAACAAGTAAGAATGGTTGGTTTGAACTATAGTATCCTATTTCTAACAACATATTAATTCAACTATGAAGAAAAATATATATTAGATATCAATGGAGAGAAACATACTGCCTACCCTTTCTTTCTTTGCTTCAAAACTGTACTCACTAACAAAACGCTTACAAATTGAGAAGTGAATATTAGCAGGCAAGTCAAAAGTAATTAACTAGTTACAGGTAATAGAGCTATGGAACTGAATCCAACTGCAGACTACACGGTCTCCACACAGATTAGAGTGCCAGAGGAAAGACCTATTTACCCTATACTAAAATTTTCACCTTGTTTGGTGGGAGTGTAGGAGTGGCATATCATTAGCAATACAGCTTTAACATTGATAAAGAGCTCTCAGTGTAAATGCATTCACTTAAAAGTTAATTTAATGACTAGTAGAACAGATCTGTGGAGTAGAAAGTCACAACAAACTTCAGAGATGAATGTGAAATGCACCTGGAAAACTTTCGGAAGGGGCATTGATGGATGCAGAGCATTTTATCTGATGTATTTTCCCTTTCTCATCATGAAATATTCATTTTATCCTTCTTCTATACAAGGAGATAACTCAGATGCTTATCCAGGCATTGAATGGAGTTCAAAGTCCTGGGCTTCCAGGTGATTCTCACTCCTCTCCAGCACGTTTGTTTGTAACTGCCCATGGCCCGGTGACCTATGAATGAACAGAGCCTGTTATCTGCTCTCTCTAATGTACAATAGTAAAGAGACCTGGAAGAGCCATAATAACCACTTCCACCATGAAAAGACAAGTCTCTTGACACAGAACTAATGACATGTGGCTGGACAAGGCTGGGGAAAATCACCTCCTTGACTGTAGACAAAGTTTCTTGGAGAGAGTTTTGCCCCTCTCTGTCTTTGAAATAGGCAACAGTAGAAACACTAGCAGATATCAGGAGTTATTACATGGTAGCAAAATTATATTAATATTTTAGGAGTAGGTCAGACACACAGATAACCACCAACAATAAGAGCAAAATAGTAGAGAATCTCCAATATATGTAAGAACCTAGCATACACAAGGTTAAACAATTCTAAGATGCGATTAGGCAACAGGAATAAAAATAGGCTCCTATGATATCATGTCTCCTAATACATTATAAGCAAATTAATAATTTGCACATGAATAGAAAGTAAATATTTGCATGTAAACAAAAAATAAGGGTTGGTGCAATTAATTGCATTCATATTAATAGTTATTCGATGAAAATAACTACACTAAAAAGTAAATTGCTTACCTGTATTTGTCAATACATGTATATGATATAAAACCATGAATTAATGATGGATTGATAAGGTTCTGGCCTCCTAAAATAAATAAAAGGAAATAAAAACAGACAACAAAATGCAAAATCTTTACTTATGGAGTTTAAGATGGTGAATAAATCTATGATTTTTTTTCTTTAAAAAGACAATAAAATGTATTTTTAATTCTGGATTAAATATCATGGTTTTCCGCTATCAGAGTGACAGTCTAAAGACTGGAGGAAGATATGCCATGTTGGTGGGAGTTTAGAATAATTAGTACTCTAACAGACTCTTTTGAAAGCATGCGTTCAATGTAAATCAACAAATATGAAGGCAAACACACAAATTCATAAAAATTTGTGTGCCAGAATATTCACTTAGGCTAGAGAGATGGCTCAGTGGTTAAGATCATTTGCCACTTAAGCATGGGGCCTGAAACTGTTGGAGTTTGAGTCCCCATGAATTTACATAAAAATCTGGGCTGGCCATACATATCTGTAATCAAAGTCTACAGAGAGCAGAGATGAGAAGTGTTGGGACTTGTACACTGAAAACAGCATCTTCAGGTAGAGAGAGAGAGAGAGAGAGAGAGAGAGAGAGAGAGAGAGAGAGAGAGAGAGAGAGAGAGAGAGAGAGAGAGAAGGAAGTATTCTAGTTGGGCAACAGAGAAAAGCATCTGAAGTTCTTCTCTGGCAGCTGCATGCAAGCATATAGCACACATATCTACACACACATGTACATACATACACCACACACCATGCCACAATACTAGACACACACACACACACACAGGATAGTCACTTCTTCACTGATTACACTAGACAGAATTAGAAACCATTAAATGGATGATATAAAATCATGAAAACATTCATAGACCTATATCTATCCATTAAATCTAGTATTGGTTAAATCTTTCCTTGAATTGTGATCTTTCGCAATGTAAATGCTTACTCTGTACCTTTTTGTGTTTTGTACAATTAAGAGTCCTTGGATTGTGAGATAGTTAAATAGTACTGTGATTAAAACCTATGGAGACTTTTAAAGTTGGAGGAAATGCATTGCATTTCACATCATGAAAGGTGATCAATTTATGAAGGCCAGGGCGGAATGTTGTGGCTTGTGTTAGATATTGCCCAGGTGTTTTAAATGCTTGGTTCCCAGGTAATGGCAGTTTGGTAAGTAGAGTCTTGCTGGAGGAGCTATGTTTTCAGAGGTTGACTTACAGGTGCTACAGCCAATTTTCCCTGCTAGAGCTGAGCTCACTTTCCTGCTTCTGTTGGTCACCTGATGATGGCAAGGAGATGATGTCCAACCTTTGTTCTACCAACTTCTACTGCCATCATGGAGCTTCCCCTTGAGACTCTAAGCCAAAATAAATAATTTCATTCTATAAGCTGCTCAGTAGTAGTATTACGAGAAGGTAATCGCAAGAGACACATTGTTAAATGCTAATAAAAACTTATTTCCTAACAGGAATAATACATACATAAGTTCACTCCCTTAAAACTTTATCAATTGTACATCTCTATTAATGTCTACCTGAAAGGAAATATCTACATCTGACAAAGGGGTGCTATCATCGAATTCTTTGTGTGTTCCTCTAGAATTGTTTCCATCAGTATAGATGACTTCAATTTTCACAAAGGAACCTAATCAGGTTAGAGTGTGAAATACATAGATATTTCAAGATGAAGTTAATCTCTTGCAAGTCACGGATGAAGCAATCTTCCTTCATATAGTTGAGGAATGTTGGAAAACAAATAGTTCCCTTCCCTTATGTCTTACCTGGGTCAGGTACAGTGGCACTGACTTAGACTAAGTAGACTAAGTAGTTAATGGTGACACTCTTAGTGCATTAGTTACTTTTCTCATTGTGATGACAAAACACCTGGAGAAAGCAAATTGAAGAAGAGAGTGTTTATTTTGGCTCACCATTTGAAAGGATGCAGTTATTAAGAAGGGGAAATTGTGAAGTTTATGGTCACATTATGTTAACTGGGGAAACAGACAAGTGCTGGCTCTGGTTCTGTTTTCCCCTTTTTATTCTGTTCAGAATCTCATCCTATGGGATCGTGCCTGTCCTAGCCTCCCGAGTGCTGGGGTTATGGAAATAAAGAGTAAATAAACAAGTATAAAAATTTTAACCAGCCAGGTATGGTGATATAAAGCCTTTAAACCCAACACTCGGGAGGCAGAGGTAGTAAGATCACCATGAGTTGGAGATCACCCTGAGACTACATAGTGATTTCCAGGTCAGCCTGGGCTATAGCAAGTGCCTACATCAAAAAACTAAAAACTAAAAATAAAATAAAAATAAAAATAAAAAATGACTAGTAAGTTTACTTAGATGTTTATATGTAACTTAAATGAGAATAGCCAATGTCTAGCCTAAAGCCCAACAGGTGCAAACGGCTTCATGTCAAAGCCTTGATTACAGAATTGGATGATGGAAAAGGACCTTTGTATTCTATTATTTCTCAAAGCTTCAATAGAAAGAAATCTCTGGATATATTAGTAGCATAAAAGGTACTGACTAATGTATAAAAATAGCCGAATTGGTCATCTTTTGAAATAGAATAACATGGCTGTGTATATGTGCAAAATGTAGCTTTTCAAATCATTGAGAAAGGACTCAGTTATTCCATAAATGATGTTGGGATAATTTATTTGAGAGTAATGCATCAATGCCTCATGTGATACACAGAAATAGATCCTAGGAAGATAAAATAACTCATGTAGATATGTGTGCTATATGCTTGCATGCATATAGCGCACATATCTACACACATGTACATACATACACCATCTATAACACACCATGCCACAACATTAGACACACAAACACACACAGGATTCACTTCTTCACTGATTACCTTTTGTGGTGTGTGTGTGTGTGTGTGTGTGTGTGTGTGTGTGTGTGTGTGTGTGTGTGTATCTGACAGAATCTAGGTATATAACCCAGGCTGGCCTGGGATTTGCAGTTCTCCTGTCTCAGCCTTCCAAGTACTGGAATTTATAGAAACATACCACTATATTCAGCATAACTCTCCAGTACTAATGCTGTAAATATACTATGAAATATATCAGAATATTTTTATATTCTTACATGTGACATAATCAGTATAAAATATTCCAAAGCCTTATAAGTAAACTCCTAAGAAATTTGATTATTTACATTTTTAAAGACAGCTTTTATTACAGAAGACTTTCTAAACAAAGCCAGCAGGCAAAGAAACCTGGAAAATGTTGCCTCTGAAATGCAGAATAAAGTAGGAGAAATGAAAGAACTGGATTTGATAACAAATAGACAAATGGATGGAGCCAAAGCCCATGTTTAGACTAGATAATAGAGCTCACAAAATGAATAGGTCAGTTCACAGAGAAGGAATTCTCATTGTCATTGCACAAAAGAGAAAAGCTAAGCAGGCCATTCAGCCCCTATCAATGCTATCAGTCATGGAAAAGGACAAAAATGCAAAACAATAATATGAGCTTTAGTGGTTATGACTATCACACATTGTAAGTTGAATTAAGGTTACTGATATGAAAGACAATAGTTGGGCCTATTTCAGGCTATCAAGCATGCTTTTCTATCTAATAGCAGTGAATCTCACAAGGCCATTTAAATTTGAATGGTACTTCCGTATCTTCACAGTGCTTCCAATTGTGTTATCTCATTTAATCCCTTCAAAACTACATTAGTGAGATAACATTGACCTGATTTATTTAAGAGGAATAGAAGCTCAGAGACACTTAGGAAATGTCCCAAGGATCAGTCAGTGAATGTGTGGCTTAGGATTCAAATTCAGATCCCATTTCTGATGTAAAAACATCAATATAAAGCTACCACTTTACTACCCTCCTTCAATACTTACTCAACTGAATTTAAAATATTCTATGAGTGAGGTTAAGAGAAAAGGCATAACATAGAGTAATGGCTTGCTACATGTATAGTACTCAAAGCATTCATGCACTTTGTATTAATGAACAAACATAAAAATAGTCAAATGAAAAATTGATTGTTTAACGAACAATAGCAGATGTCCAGATATGCATTCAAATATATTTCCTAATGTGAATAATTGTAAAGGTACAAATGAAAAATGTAATGCTATGTCGATCCTTGGCAAAGTCTGACATGTTTGGTGATATTTTCTGTCACATCTTTACATAGTATGGCAATTGCCCCTCATTATTAATGACAAGATTTGGAATTATTTAGGAGGCACACCTTTGGACATGTCTGTGATGGTGCTGCCAGAGAGATTTCATTGAAAAGAGAAAGCCCACCCTTAATGTGGACAAGATTATATCTCATGGAATGGGGTTCTGGACCAAATAAAAAGGGAAAAGGGGGGGCTGAACAGGATGGTGGACAAGTAACAGCGTCACCAGGACTCTCTTCAGAAAGCTTTGATCTCTTCAGCTGGGATCCAAACTTTGGACTCCGGCTGGACCTGAGCTCGGGCCCTCCCTCCCTCCCCACCCCCTGGGCCTGAGCAGACTGGGTTCACCAGCAGCTCTCTGCTCCCCTGCGGAGCAGAGAGCTGAACCTTCCCCCTCCCACCACTCCCACCATTATCCCCTCGCGGCAGGTTCCGAGCACCACCAATTGAGCTGCTTTTCCTTGTGGGAGCACCCAATCCTCAGACGTGCTTATCTCCACAACCCCCTCATACACAGGCAGACGCGAGCCTTGGGCAGGCTAACAGAGCTTGGTCCCAGGGCCAGACCTGAGGCAGATACCTGGGAATCTTGGCAGAGGCTGATATGGAAGGGTGCCATCTGAGAGGGGAGGGGCTGTCTCTCCACGGAGGTTTGATTGCCTGGCTTGGATCCAGGCCCCAGGTCACGGCTGGGCCTGTCCACAGGCCCAGCGTCTCCTCAGCTTCGGGACCACCGCATGGTACCCCAGCTGCTCTCAGCTCTGCAGGAGAGCAAGGAGCTGGGCCCTGTGCACCCCAGGCTCCCGCCGTGGTCCCCTCGCAGTGGGTTCCAGGTCCTTGGCACCAATTGAGTGGCTTCCCCCGCGGGAACACCCAATCCTCAGATGTTATCCTCTCCACGATCTGAGAGGGAAGGGGCTGTCTCTCCGCGGAGGTTTGATTGCCTGGCTGGGATCCAGGCCCTGGGTCACGGCCAGGCTTGTCCACGGGACCAGGCTCTCCTCAGCTTCGGGACCACCACAGGGTTCCCAGCTGCTCTCGGCTCTGCAGGGGAACACGAACCCTGTACACCTCAGGCTCCCGCCATTGTCCCTTCGTGGCAGGTTCCCTCGGTCCTTGATGCCAATTGAGTGGCTTCCACCACGGGAACACCCAATCCTCAGACGTAATGCTCTCCACGACCCCCCCCCCCAACATACACAGGCAGACACTAGCCCTAGCTTGGTTCCGGGGCCAGTCAGCAGGCAGATACCTGGGGACCTTGGCAGAGGCCGGTTCATCAGACGGGTACATCCCAGGAGGGAACAGGTGCTCTCAGCGAGTACCAGGGATCACGTGCTACTGCCAGAAAGTAAAGTGGGCTGAATAAAACTCCTCAGGGTACCTGAGTCCCACTTCTCTATCTGGGCATGGGCAGAAACCAACATAAAAACGTAACTCCCCAACCCAGGGACCCTAGTCCCATTATGGAACACGAAAGTGGCAAAGAAATAGAGGTAGCTCATACACAATTGCAAAGAGAGAATAATATGACTCCTAACCACAACTGCAATGCAGATATGATGCAGTTAAGAGCTGATATGGAAATTATGAGAAAAGACATGAATGAGATGAAGCTTTCTTACTCAAGGATAGACTCCAGACTAACTTTGATGGAGAGAAATATGAACGAATTCAGAAATACATTTAGTGAATTAAAGATTAATCAACTAAGAGAAGAGCTGGAAAATCAATTAATTAAATTTGATGAGGACTTAAGAAAACTTAAAAATGATTATCAGGAATCCCAAGCAAAAACAAAAATAGATTGGAAATTGGATCTCACCAAAGAATTGGAGACTATAAACAAAATTATAGCAGAAACCAATAATGAAAAGGAGATGTTAAAAACCTCCCTTGAATCAATCAGTCCCAGAGTTGACAATCTGGAGGACAGACTCTGAGAAGTTGAAGACAAGTCAGAAGGAATTAATAAGGATGTCATAGGTTTCAATAAATTCAAGAAATCAAGTGAGCAAAATTTGAGGGATCTATGGGATACCATAAAGAGGCCGAATATTAGAATCATGGGGATCCCAGAGGGAGGAGAAGCCCAGGCTAAGGGCATAGGAAATATCTTCAACAGAATTATTCAAGAAAACTTTCCCTATCTAACAAGAGAAAGCCCACTCAACTTTCAAGGGGCCCAGAGGACTCCAAACAGATAAGACATGAAGAGGAATTCTCCAAGACACATTTTAATTAAGATGCCTAACAAAGAAAGCAAAGAGAAAATACTCAAAGCTTCTAGAGGAAAGCAAACCGTAACTTATAAAGGAAAAGCCATCAGACTTACCTCAGACTTCTCATTAGAAACCATGAAAGCCAGAAGGGCTTGGAATAATGCTTTTCAGGGTCTAAAGAAGTATGGCTTTCAACCTAGACTACTGTACCCAGCAAAGCTTTCCCTCATAATAGATGGAGAATTGAAAGTGTTCCATGAAGTAAATCAGCTCTATGACTATTTGAAAACAAAGTCAAAATTTCAGAAGATCCTACAAGAGATATCGCACACTAAAGAAACAAGAAAGCTACCTCAGAAGAGTACCAGAGATCAGGCACGACAATCACAGTCAGTGGGCTAATAACAGCAGCACAGACAACAACCCCCATTAACCCTTCATCATGGCAGGGCTTAAAGCAAACCTCACAGTTATATCACTGAATATAAATGGACTTAACTCCCCTATAAAAAGACACAGACTTGCAGGGTGGATCAGAAAAATGGACCCTTCTATCTGCTGCCTTCAGGAAACGCACTTTACCTCTAAAGACAGCAATCTTCTTAGAATAAAAGGATGGAAAACAGTTTATCAGGGATGAGGAGGTAAAAAGAAAGCAGATGTGGATACATTAATCTCTGACAAAATAGACTTTACACCAAAATCAATTAAAAAGGATAATGATGGTCACTTCTTACTCATCAAAGGAAGGATCCACCAGGAGGATGTCACCATCATCAACATATATGCACCAAATTTGGGTGCAACAGAGTTCATAAAGGAAAATCTACTCAAAAATAAAGCAGAAATAGACTCTAATTCCATCATAGTAGGAGACTTTAATACAACTTTATCAGCTCTAGACAGATCAACCAAACAAAAGATCAGCAGGGACATAACAGAGTTAATGACACCATTGACCAGCTGAGGATAACAGATATTTACAGAATGTTCTACCCCAAAGACACAGAATATACATTCTTCTCAGCAGCACATGGGACTTTTTCTAAAATTGATCACATCTTATATCACAAATCTTCCCTAAACAAATTCAGGAAGATCGAGATAGTTCCTTGCATCATATCAGACCACAGTGCATTAAAGGTAGAAGTTAACAATGGAACAGGATCCAGAAAATACACACAGTACTGGTGACTGAATAATGCGCTCCTAAAAAATGATTGGGTCTTCCAAGAAATAAAACAGGAAATTCAGAATTTCCTAGTATTAAATGATGACGATAACACATCATATCGGGACACAATGAAGGCAGTCCTGAGGGGAAAGTTCATCACGCTAAATGCCTTCATATCAAAGACAGAGAGGTCTCAAATCAATACCCTAACCACCCATCTAAAAGCATTGGAACAGATGGAAAAAGCTAACCAGAGGAGCTCAAGACGAAAGGAAATAATTAAAATCAGAGCTGAGATTAATAAATTGGAAATAAAGAAAACAATTAAAAAATAGATAAATCAAAGAGTTGGTTATTTGAAAAAGTTAATAAGATCGACAAACCTCTGGCCAACCTAATCAAACAAAGAAATGAGAAAGCCCAAATCAACAAAATCAGAAAGGACAATGGTGAAATCACAACAGATCCCAAAGACATTGGAAGAATCATCAGGTCATACTTTCAAAACCTTTACTCCACAAAATTAGAGAACCTTGAAGAAATGGATAGGTTTTTGGGACACCTACCAACTGCCAAAGCTTAACCCAGAGCAGATAAAAGCACTAAATAAACCTATCACACCCACAGAAATTGAAGATGTAATCAAAATCCTTCCCAAAAGGAAAAGCCCAGGACCAGATGGTTTCTCAGCTGAATTCTACCAAGCCTACATCACAGAGCTGAAACCACTCTTTCTGAAGCTTGTTAGAAGCATAGAAAAAGAGGGAAGGCTTCCAAACACCTTCTATGAAGCTTCCATTGCCCTAATCCCCAAACCAGGCAAGGATGCAACAAGAAAAGAGAACTATAGACCCATATCTCTGATGAACTTAGATGCAAAAATCCTGAACAAAGTCCTAGCAAACTGGATAAAAAGCTACATCAAAAATATTATCCACCCTGACCAAGTTGGCTTTATCCCAGAGATTCAGGGATGGTTCAACATACGCAAGTCGATAAATGTGATACACCACATTAATAGGCTCAAACACAAAAACCACATGGTTATCTCA
>PVHP010000588.1:66288-114065 GCA_004024765.1 Zapus hudsonius
CAAAGCTCTCGAAAGAATAGGCATAGATGGCCTATTTCTCAATTTAATAAAGTCAATTTACAAATCTCCTAAAGCACAGATCATTCTCAATGGGGAACGACTCAAGGAGTTCCCACTCAATTCAGGAACAAGACAAGGCTGCCCACTCTCACCACTGCTCTTTAACATAGTGCTTGAAGTTCTAGCCCAAGCGATAAGACAAGAGAAGGACATAAAAGGAATACAAATCAGAAAATAAGAAATTAAACTATCCCTCTTTGCAGATGACATGATTCTTTATATACCAGACCCCAAGAATAGTATCAGTAACCTCTTGAAGGTGATTAATGCCTTCAGCAATGTGGCAGGATACAAAATTAACACACAAAAATCAGTCGCCTTTCTATACGCAGAAGACAAGCTGACAGAAAAAGACATCAGAGAGACTGTCCCATTTTCTATAGTCTCAAAGAAAATCAAATACCTTGAAATATCACTAACCAAGTTGTAAAGGACTTATATAAGGAAAATATTGAAACACTTAAGAAGGAAATAGAGGAGGATGTGAGAAGATGGAAAAATATTGCATGCTCATGGATAAGGAGAATCAATATAGTAAAAATGGTAGTCCTGCGATCTACAGATTCAATGCTCTTCCGATAAAAAATCCCAACTTCTTTCTTCACAGACATAGAAAAAATAATCTCTAAATTTAATTGGAAAGGGAAAAGACCTTGGATAGCCAAAACTATTTTAACTAATAAATCCTACTCAGGAGGCATCACCATGCCTGACTTCAAAACATACTACAAAGCCATAGTAATGAAAATAGCATGGTACTGGTATAAAAACAGAATGTCAGATCAATGGAACAGAATTGAAGACCCAGCTTTAAGTGGAAGTAACTTCAGTTATCTGGTCTTTGACAAGGGGGCCAACAATGTACGCTGGGCCAAAGATAGCATCTTCAACAAATGGTGCTGGAGGAATTGGATAAACATGTGTTAAAAAAATGAAATTAGACCCATTCCTTTCACCGTGCACAAAAATCAACTCCAAATGGATCAGAGACCTTAATATAAACCCAGTAACCCTGAACACCCTGGAAGAAAAAAAAGAGGAACTCAACATGAAATAGGAGTAGGAAAAAATTTCCTGAGTAAATCTCCAGCAGCCCAGGAAATATGACAAACACTTAACCAATGGGACCTGATCAGACAAACAAACCATACTCAGAGCCAATAGACCCCCTTCAAATTGGGAAATGATTTTCGCCAGCAACAACTCTGACGGAGGTCTAATTTCAAAAACCTACAGAGAACTCAAAAAAATTATTAACAAAAACACAAAATGCCCCCTCACAAAATGGGGCACTGATCTCAACAGAGAATTCACGGAGGAGGAAACACAAATGGCCTTGACTCATTTAAGAAAGTGCTCAACATCCTTAAGCATCAGAGAAATGCAAATCAAAACCACAATGAGATACCATCTTACCCCTGTCAGAATGGCAATCATAAAGAAAACCAAAAACAATCCTTGCTGGCGAGGATGCGGGGAAAAAGGAACCCTCATTCACTGCTGGTGGGATTGCAAACTTGTTCAACTGTTATGGAAAACAGTGTGGAGACTTCTAGACAGAATGGACATAGAACTACCAATGGACCCAGATATCCCTCTACTAGGCATCTACCCGCAAGATGCCACATCTCGATGCAGAAAATTTTGTACAACTATATTTATAGCAGCTCAACTCATTATAGCCAAGAATTGGAATCAACCTAAATGCCCATCCATGGAGGAATGGACAGCAAAACTGTGGTATATTTATACAATGGAACTCTACTCACCTGGAAGGAAAAATGACATATTGAAATTTAGGAAAAATGGTCTGACTTTGAGCAGATTTTACTAAGCGAACACTCAAAAGAACAGAGAATAGAACGCCGCATACTCTCCCTCATATGCGGTCCTTAACCAGGATAACTGTTTTCTTTATGCAGACTAGTAGAAACAAGTGAGAGGTTATGAATGAGGGGTAAGGGAAGGGGGGAGGGGAATGGCTTAAGCAGGAGGCCAATCCAAATTAGGTTCAAAAACATAAAATCCTCATGAGCATACTGTAACCTAAAGAGTAAATAGTGGGCGTCAATTGGCAAGAGGGGTCATGAGTAGCAGGGGAGAATGTCTAAGTCTGTGCATAATTGAGCAGTCTGAAAACCCCGGGTCCCAGTCTCCAGTCCCTTCCCTCGCTGAGCTGTTGACCAATGTGACCCATGAGGTTCCAAAAACAAGACAGAATTCTGTCAAGGCCTGAGACAAAATCCTGTTGCTGAAGAAACCACAGAATGCCATCGATCTTCATCGAGAGTCCCAGCGAGGTCTGGAATGGTAAACAACCCCAGATGGCAGTTGGTGAAGGGCTGGAGGGCACTGCACAAGCTGCCAGGGGATGCTGATAGGCGATAACTGGAGTAAACAGACCATTGGCATGAAACATAGTCTGCGGCCATGAATAGGCTGAATACAGTTCCTACTGGGAGAGAACAGCAAACCAAGAAAGGAGGAATTGTGCAATGAAGGAGCCTGGCCCTGGGGGAGACAATCAACAGCCATTAAGTTCAGCCAAATATTCCACTCATTGAGGGGGAACCCTCGATTGGAAATGGGGATTTAGGGCAATATGCACCGGATCCCATACTCTTGGGCTCCCAAGAAAAGATGCACTATGCGAACGTCTGACAGGGAGGCTACTAAAAATAGAACCTAGGTAATCCAGAATGGTGTATATTTGTTAACCTATTCTGTTCTCACTCTCCGATGGAGATTGTGTTTGTATTTTTCAGGATATAGCAAGTGAGCTGTGACCCATATAACCCTAACATCCAACAGCAGGCAAAAAGCTGAGATCATGGCAAGAGATGAGCCACCTCAGTCATATTGTGGAGAATCCATATAGAACCCTGCAGAGAAGGAAGGGATGAACAAGGGACCCACAGCCACAGCCATTCAACCAACTCAGGATAAGCCAAATGTGTTTGTGTTTTTCGGGATGCAACAAGAGAGCTGTGGCCCATCTAACCCTACCAACCAACCATAGGCCGATGGCTGAGATCCTGGCAAGAGAGGAGCCACCACAGTCATATCTTGGAGGATCCACAGGGAACCCAGCAGACAATTACAGATGAACAAGGGACCACGGCCATTCAATCAACACAGGATAAGCCAATGAGACAGAAACTAAGGATTTTCGACACAAAGACATCTAAGCTCACAACATTAAAGCAGCCTTAATACTCACCCACCACGACTCAGGGAACTGAGCGGAAGAGGGAGTGGAAAGTTTGTGAGAGCCGTGGTGGGGGAGACTGTCCAGAGGCATGGCACCCATCAGTAACAACACACTTGGGCCAGGAAGACCCAGCTGAGTACTAGGATATCCAGGATCCCTTGCCACAAGGACTAATACAGACAGCCCACTGAGGAGGATATACAACTGATTGGGGATGGGGAGGGGGGTAATTGGGGAATTTGGGATAACAACTCATTATTTGCCCACTAAATAATGTAACTCATTATGGACAATAAATATATATTTAAAAAAATAAAGGGAAAAGGGATGAAGCCAGATGAGTGCTCCCATTCTACTAGATGCTTCCAGAAGTGAAGGAGCAGCCACCCTCCACCTTGCCTTCCCCATCATGAGGACTTACTTGTATCTCCTTAAACCATGAGCCAGAGTAAACCCTTCAGCCCTTAAGTTGCTTCATCAGGTATTTGTCCACAGCAATGCCAAAACCTCCAGTTTCTACCACAACGTATACTCATATGTATTAAGTCTCTGGATAAGAAGTGCCAAGGAAACTCTAGTGGGCAGGGGAGGCTGAGAATCAGGGACCCAAACAACAAGCCCTCCAGGATTTCACAAGAAGAAAAGACTACCTCCATCTGGATTTAGATGCTGCCTTAATTCCTCTCATATCTTAGAAAGGTTGCAATGTTTCCTTTCAAAAGTCTTCGTGTATGAGTTTGTTGCTAATAAAACGGCCTATTTATATAGCAAAAGAGTAGATTTTATTTTAAAAAATCAAGATGCCCCCAATTCATATTTTAAGAATAATAAGGAGGAAGAAAGAAAGAAGAGAAAGTAAGGACTAAGTAGATGTTGGGAAATCCCTGTGTGCTGGACAGAGGACAGGCATGGTGGTGGTGGTGGGGAGCCATTTCAGTTTTAAATATCTTCTGTTCATTTATGTGACCATGCATAATTTGCAGTTTACCCATGTACACCAATATTTTGTACTTTCTCTGAAATCTTTCAGAATCAAAGAAAGAAGGAAGGCAAGAAAGAAAGGTAGAGAGAAAGGAAGGGAGTTAGGCAGACAGGCACTTTGTGGACCTCATTGAAGGACATGTGCTGCCTCTTTGTCTAACATTCATTCTGCCTCTCTTGGCTTTTGAAGAGTGCCTCAATTTGCTTTAAAGAGCTCCTCCCCAAATTCTTAGAGTATGTGGTTATGGCTTCTCTCTCTGGCTCATGCTGCAGGCACACAACAATGTCATAATCTTCCTTAATGTCTTTGGAAGTAAGAAGCCAAGAGAAGGTTCATCTGTAGGCCATGTGCAGGTTTCAAACACTGGCAGGCCCCTTCTCCTTCTCCCTCTTCTCTTCCCTCTGTCTGCTCTGCTCTTCATGGTCTCACTATAGGTTTTTCATGGTCTCACTATAGGTTCTTCATGGTCTTACTGTAGGTTCTTCATGGTGTTACTATAGGTCCAGTTTCCCAGGTCACACTAACTTTCCACCAGTTCCTTCTGTTTATATCTGATAACATAGAGATCCAAGGAGAGACTTTCTCAGCTCTATTACAAACCACTAAGAAAAAAGAGCAATTTTCCCACTTGAACCAGACTCTCTCCCTCTCCTAAATCAGCTCACTTTGGCTAAAGCCATCCTGGAATGTTACTGCTACTAAACTTAACGGAATGGTGTTGGTGAAGCATGCAGAGGGAGCAGCCATTTCCAGAGAAAGAGGCCAAACAAATAGAGCCATGCCAGAGAGAGAGAGAGAGAGAGAGAGAGAGAGAGAGAGAGAGAGAGAGAGAGAGAGAGAGAGAGAGAGAGAGAGAGAGAGAGAGAGAGAGAGAAGGGGGAGATAGAGAGACCTAAGAAAAGAATGCTATTGGAAGGAAAGAGTGAAATGGACAGGATTGTTACAAAGAAGGATAGAACAAAAAGCTATTCTATTCAATTCTATAATGGTTGACAGTCACAGAATTTAGCAACAAGGCAGTTTTACATGACCTTGACAAGAGCAGTTTAGGTGAAGTGATGGCATGAAACCAGAATGACCGCATTCAAGAGGACAAGCATACTAGGAAGCCAAGTGGAAGGGACATGTGAAGATATGACCACAGTGCTTTCACTCAACCATGGTCACAAGGTCAATAATCTCTTGACTGTCTAATTCCTGGTTTCCATTGTCAAGGGCAGGCCACAAACTGATGTAGGAGAAAGGACTGCCCTCCTTGTGGGAACTCTTACATGCTCATAATAAATTCCATCTTCCTTAACTGAAGAACATATGTGGTGAGCACAAGGGACACTCACCACAAAATTTCTCACAGTATCTTTACCACTGAATCAATTTATATTAAAAATGCTATGTTTGTCCAATTCCCTAGATGAGTAATATTGCTTTGTGCTTATAAAATATCTTTCCCTAAAAGCTGTGTATCTCTTATCAGTTACTGCAAACCACTCTTTGAATGCATTCCTCCATGGAGATTTTGTGGAGTCCTCCACAGAAAGTTAATAATTTTCTCTTTTGTTCTAAATCTGCATCTCATAAAGCCTCTAGTATAACTGATACAACACCATATTCAGATTGCTTGCCTGCCTACCTGAACTTCTGAGGTTACAGAGGCCAGGTCAGGAACCAACATGGTCATTGTCCAATCTCAAGTGTAGGGTGGGGAATGGGGAGAAGGGTACAGCACATGGCTCAGGAGGAGTACAGAGCTTCCCAAACTGGCCTCCAGAAAGGATTTTTTACACACACACATAGAACAAATCCTAAATAAAACATCTTAGCTCCAAGCACCTGTCAGGCATCTTGTCTGCAGCACTGAGCTTTCAGAACCCAAAGCAGCTTCTACCATCCTGTACACCTTCCCACTGAGTGAGCGGGAAGGATGGTTCCAACCTGCTGCAGTGATGAGGACTGGGGGCCAAGAGAAAAGGTGGGATTTACCAGCAGTGAAGCTCAGCAAAGGGGAATACTATGTATGAAACCAAGGTCCAGACTGGGGATCCTGAAGGCAACATCTGTGCTGCACCCCTGCAGGAGAGATGGTGGGTCCCTCTTTCTGGAAGGACTTGGGCAGCGGAAGGGAAGAAGGAAAGTGGGTTGGCAAAGATCTGTGCATATGGTAGGAAACACTCTCTGGGGACTAGGTTGCATTTATCTAGGGATCAGAGACAGTAGCACTTATTAGGATTCGACGAGATTGGCAAAGTGGGCAAAAACCCTGATTAAGTAATTCCCACCTTATCACTGCTCTTTGGAGAGTCTATGGGGACTGTCATGAATGGCTCAGATCTCTGAGTCCAGTTCCCCCTTTCCTATCACCTTGCTGTGTAAGTTACTAGCAAATTGTTTAAAATATTAATATTTAGTTTTATCATTAAACTGAAATTTGAAAGGTCATAGCTGGAAGGATTATAACTGGAACATATTCTTATAGGATGCAACTGTTCAATAGATAATGTTTTTGTTTGTGTTTTCAAGGTAGGGCCTCACTCTAGCTCAGGCTGGCCTTGAACTCATGGTGATCCTCCTACCTCTGCCTCCTGAGTGCTGGGATTAAAGGCATGAACCTTGGACTTTTTTTGTTTTTGTTTTTGTTTTGCTCAAGAAATGATTATTAGTTTATTCATTACATGTCATCATTTCAACATCCTATAATTTTTATTATTTTGCCTTGGAGTTTTTAAGCTAGGTTTGTTTGTTTATTTCATTTGTCTCTTGTCCTCAGTTGTGTTTGGAGTGGAGAAACTGAAAGTTAGTAAGAGACTATATTTAACCAGGAGACTTGAAGAAAATTAAACTTTGTAGATTATTTTAATTTTAAAGTGATATTATCTGCAACTTGATAATTTTAAATGACATAGTTCATATATCCAGTGTATTTAAGATTCTACAATATTGCATTCCCTAATTCACTATTATGGAAAATCAGTTTTCATTGATTGTTTTATCAACATAGCATTGGGCATTTTATTCTCCCCAATCTTTTATAAAAGGTGATGAATAATCCTATAGAAAATGTCACCTAGGGTTAATGCACTGTGAGTGATTATATTCAAAGTTTCATAATGATGACGATAGAATGAAAGCTCTCACAAGCCTTCAACTACAATCTGTCATAGCATGTCTAGGCAGCGAGTGGGTTCCTGCTATTCTCGACCATCCATGTGGGCTCTGGGGCTCTCTGTGAGTTCAGCTCTGCCTGCTTCATCAGTCCTCTGCCTGGCTTCTCTGGCTGCTGTCCGCAATCCCACTGGGACATTGGCCTGGCCTGTTGATACCAACCACCCCCAACCCCTGGGCTTAAACACACACTGCTTCCTATGCCTATTGTCGTGGTTTGATTCAGATGTCCCCCTTAAACTTATGTGTTCTGAATATCTGATTCCCATCTAATGGCAATTTGGGGATTGGAACTTAGTTGGTGATATGTTGTTGGAGGCGGGTTTATGGTGTTAGAGCCAGCTTCCCCTTACCAGTGTTTGGCACACTCTGATGTTGGCCAGGAGGTGTCCACCCTCTGCTTATGCCATCATGTTTCCTGCCATCATGGAGTTTCTTCTCAAGTCTGTAAACCAAAATAAATTCTCTCCTCCACAAGGTGCTTCTGGTTGGATTTTTGTCACAGCAATGAGAAAGCTAACTGCAACACTTGTCTTGTTCTGTTGAGGGCAGTGGCTGCCTGCCTTAAGTTCCTGTCACAGTACCTGCTGCTTAGGGGGACTTCTGATGTTTGGATGGCACTGAGTTCCTTCTCAATCCTTACACTGTATCGTTCACTTTTCATCCTTGTCCTAAAGCGGTTATTCATGCAATGTTAATTGAATTTCAGTTGTCCCAAAAAGCGTGTAGGTGTACATATATGAACCTGTGTGTGCACATGCCTATAGAGGCCAGAGGTCCTGTGATTATTCTCTAGGGTCTTTCAGTTGAACAAGAACTTGCTGGCTGAGGTAGTCTAGCTAGAAAGCTCAGGCTTAAGGATCAGTCTTAGGGTGGAAACAGTTTTGCCATTTGCTCATTTTATCCTCTGAACCTGATCAAGATAATAAACAACCAAGGCCCCAGTGTTTTCTATAATATGGAAATAATATATTATGTAATGTTATGGTGAAAAATAAATTTGACTGTGGCCTATTCACAAACACCTAAAACCATGCCAAGTCTATAGTAATCACTCAATAAACAATTCTGAAGGCTTTCAATAGCTGCGCTTGATGTGCCAATGAATCCACATATAACTGTGGTAAATACCATTCCTGAACCTCTAAACCCAGAGAGCGGATATCGTGGTGAGCATGGAGAGTGGAGCAGTTCTCATTGCTGATGAAGAGTGGAGCTGAGCCGGTGCATCATATTGTGAGATTCCTCTTGCCTCCTGTCACTCTCAGCCTGAGGAAAGAAATGCCATTCAACTTGTAGCACACAGAGCTTCTCCCAGGAGAACTCCCTGGAGAGCCAACCCTGGTCCCCAATTACACTGTTTACAACAACAGATAGTGTGTTTTCTGCTGGAAGACAGGACACATCAGGCTCTCATCATCCTTCCCTTAGCAACAACAATAAATTTACCAGCCAGCATTAGGAAAGAAGTGTTCTAGGGATACCATGGCCTGGACATTTTCAAATCGACTTGCCTTCTAAGTGTAAGGAATGTAGACTATGTCCTACCCAGGAATTTATGGTATGATAGGTCTCATGCATATATCTCTTTCCAGAACCCAGCCTCTTCAACAAAACCATCTCAGATATGGGTTATGCTACATATTTGCAAAACAAAATCACAAAAATATGTTTAACAACATTTCATTTCCACGTATACATTGTTGAAAATTGTATTGAGCCAAATTTTGCAATGCATTTTCTAGAGAACATTTCAGGAAAAAAACATGCTAAAAAAATCAGTTGTCAGAGGCAATTATTATTATTGAGTGAATTAATTTTGTATTATAATTTTAAGCAGCAATATCAGAAAAGACCATAGTTAAATCGCTACAAAGTCAATTGAGCTCTTAGGTAGAACAGATAATATCTCCATTATCTTGGTCCTCCTCATGTGGAGTACAAATACGGTATTTGCTCATGAAAAGCATTTCACATTGAAGCTAAGCTCAAGATGAGGAACTTCCTAACAAGGTGCTGGGCTACCATAGTAACAATAGCACTGTCACTTGGGTGGCCATGAACAACTAAATTTGTTACAGTCCTGGTGACTGAGAAGTTCAAGGCACTGGCAAACTTTGTGTCTGGGCTGACTCTGCTGCACAGACGGTACATTCCTGCCCATCTTAAATAAGTGACAGAAGAAGCAAATCACCTTCCTCAGGCTCCCTTGTACCATACTAGCTTCCTCAGGCCTCTCCCTCAGCTGCCCAGTCATCTCTTAAAGGCCCCGGCCTCCTCAGGCCTCTATCACAGTATACCAATCAACAAGGGCCCCATCTCTTAATCCCACCACACTGGGCACCAACATTCAGACCATAGCACAAGGAATAACTACAACTCAATTCTGCCATGCTGAACAGTGGGTAAGCAGCCAAGGATTGTGTAGCTACACACACCAGACATCCATGGAACCAGGCTTGGAAACCATGTTTTGATTGGGTTTTTATTTTGTTTTGTATTATTTTTATACATATTTTTATTTATTTCTTTGCAATCAGAGAAAGAGAAAGAGGAAGAGAGAGAGAATGAGTGCACCAGTGCACTAGACAATGCAAACAAACTCCAGGTGCATGAACCACATTGTGCGTCTGGCTTTGTGTGGGTACTGGGGAGTTGAACTAGGGTCATTAGGTTTTATGGGCAAGTGCCTTAACCATCTCAGCCATCTCTCCAGCCCATGTTTTGTATTATTTTTAAGGCAGGATCTACGGCCCAGGCTAATTGGGAACTCTTGACCATCCTTCCTTGGCCTCCCATCGGCTGGATTCCAGGTATGCACCACCACACCTGGCTCATAGTACACTATTCAGAAGCAAGAAATATGTCTCTGGCTGGAGAGATTGCTCAGTGGTTAAGATGTTCTCCTGCAAAGCTTAACAGCCCAGGTTTGATTCCCCAGTGCCCACGTAAAGCCAGCTGCAAAAAGTGGCAAATGTATCTGGAAATCGTTTGCTGTAGCTGAAGGTCCTACCACACCCATTCTTTGTCTTTCTTCTCTCTGTCTCTCTTTTCTCACAAATAAATAGATAAATAAATACTAAATAAATAAAATATTTTAAAAAGAAGTATGTCTCTACTATCTTAACATATTAAAATGTATGAATACTTAATTATAGTAGTTATCATTGATCTTGGTAATATATTCGTTTAAAAGTAAACAGCATGGCTCTTGAGATTGTGAAGTCATCAAGAAGTGAAAATACCTGCTCGAGTCTGGGGGGGACCCAAAGTCACAACACAACAGCCTGGGCTCCATTGTGGAACAGAACTTGTCATGAGGCCAGGATTCCTTTAGGTGCCAAAGTGATTTATCTGGTGCCTTTGACCTTGACACACATGGAAATTCTGATTACTGCTTTAGAAAAAGCAGTGATTACATCACTTTTTGGGCTTTTTGGATAAAATCAAATGAAATACTATTGATTGTTAGTGTGACACACTTTGTCATTCTTGACATCCTTTACTTGCTGGTTGTTTGCCTAAATTATTGTGTTTTTTTTTTAACTTCATGCCTTTGAAAGGGACATTATAGACATAAAAATCACCACTGATAAGCTTATAACTTCTTCCCCAGTGCACTGAAGGTACATTACCCACAATGGCCAACTCTTCAGTTACTGGCAGGTGACAAAGTTATACCTCTAACCATCCACAACATTTAAAGTAAATGACTTGTTCCACACATGATACATTATTCACAGTTTTAGATCTTACCTTTCAAGTGTAAGTACATAACTGTATGCTATTTTATATTTATTATATACTTGTAGAATATATTTGCATGTTTTCTGGCATAATTGGGATATTAGCCTGATTCTTCCTTGGAGGACTTAAATTAGGATTGGATTAAACTTCTTTTCTACTCATAAAAACTTCCTGGCAAACAGTGCACTTTTCTTCTTGCCAATACTCCAAGGGGAATGGAATATCAAGGAACATACATGATAGGAATTAAACAAAGCACATCCCAGGGCTTATTCTTTGCCTTGGCTCTTCCCATTAGGCTCACAAAACTCTCACTGCAATGACATGAAACTTTACTTGAAATCTAAGAGATGTCAAATAAGATAAATGACTTCATTTTTGTTCTGGAATAAGAGATCAAGGCTTTCTCTTGCTGAAATGGCATCTATACTCAGTGATTCTTTTCGAAGTTTATTCCTTGAAGTCAATTGTATGGAATTACACTATACTATATTTTATCATTTTTCCTGGTCCACTGTGCCTGCTACCCCTTCCTCCCAATAGTCAGCATCTAGAAATCTCAAGCTCATAGCCTGGGAGTGGAGATGATACCTCAGAAGTGTGTGGATACCTCTCAGTCTTCTCCCTGAGCACTCCACTATCACCTGAGCTCACTGATGAGCACATCTACATGTTTTCAACAACACTGGGGAGGCTTGGAGAAGCTCCCTGTATGATGAAATATTCAGAGAAACAGTGACTTTTTCTGTGGACGGGCTCAGGGTGAGTGCCACTTAGAAAAACAGCACATTCTTTATGAGTGAACTGCTGTGTCAAGGAGCCAGGAACACAGCTGAGGGTCACCCACCATGGCCAGTGAAAGACAGCATTAAAGCAGTGATCTGAAATGTGAAAAAGAATCAATAATCATTCTTCAAAATGAGGCCTTTTCAAACATGGCAAATGTCACTGGCTCTTGGCAACACTATTTGGGATTTATTCTCTCAAAAAGGGCACCACCACAGGGCTGGAATAAAAAGCCATGGTATGCTATTCTTTAAAATGGCAAAATGACAGAAAGGAATCCATGGGGAATTCAGACCTGGGTGTAAATTAAATATGCATAATTCCTCACAGTATTTTGATCCATCTCCTCCAAAGGGTTGTGCTGCTGAGGTAATCATGGATCAGGAGGAGTGTCCAAGGGGGTGGGGAATCAACAGAACCAGGATGTTCTCATTCTGCTTCATATCTCAGCTTTCAGTGTATATCAAACATAATGGCTGATTTATTAATTATTAAATTGATTCTGTCTTATAGCCTATTACTAATTGTGCCATCCAAAAAAGCAAAAAAAAAACAATTATTTTTCTTGACTTCTCTCTCTCATTCCTGGGTATGTCCAAACATATGGCATTATCTCTCTCTCTCTCTCTCTCTCTCTCTCTCTCTCTCTCTCTCTCTCATTCTGTGTGTGTGAGAGGGGGGAGATCATTTCATTTATCTCCTTCATTTGACCCCAAATCAAGCACTTGACTAACTATGATGGCCTTTCCTCCAGATTTTCATTTCTACTTGCCACGATTAAACCAGAGTGATGATCTAACACTTACATTTGATCATGCCAAACCTCAGGCTTAAGTACCTCTGATTTGTTGGAGTTGTCTACAAAACAGACTTGTAGCATAGTTTTATTTTTAAAAAAAGATTGTAATGTGTTTCAGGGTGGCCTTAAACTTGAAATATTATATAGGATGACCTTGAATTTCTGATCTTGTTGACAGGATTTCCCAGAGTGCTAGGATAACAGGCACATACCTCTATGTCCAGTTGATGCGAATCTGGGGCTTGAACCAAGGGCTTTGTGCATGCTAGGCAAGCAGTCTACCAACTGAGCCACATCCCTATCCTGGGTATAACCCAGGCTATCATCAAACTCAAGAACCTCCTGCCTGTCTTCTTCAGCATCTGTGCACCACCACAACTGGCTCGAGCAGCTGCTATCCCATTCTCCATCCTTTCTAGCTTAGCTCCCATCTTTTATATAGCCCATGCCCCAAATCCCTATCATATTACTATAAGTACCTTCAAGTATATTATGCTCTCATTTGCAATATGTTTCTTCCCAACTGTCCACCTGAGAGCAATTTGACTTCATCCTTCAAATGTCAGTGTCTGTAAGAGAAGATGTCATAGTACTGAGAACTGCAGGTGCCTACTGTCTGTTTTGCTGAAGATGAATTTATAAAGAGACCATGTCATAGACATGAGTTGGTTTATATGAAATTCAAAATCATTCAAAATTAATCAATGATAATAAAATAGAAGTTATGCCTTGGAGGTAAGAAATATCAACAAGGGAAATGTACCAAAAGCCCTCATAGGATATGGAAATGCTCCATCTAATGCCCATCTAATATATTGTCCTGGATGGTCATCACATAGATGTACATCTATGCAAAAATGCATGGAGCTGTATGATGAACACCAAAACATGCAATTATGCTGTAACTCATTTTTAAAGAGAGCAAATATTAAGTTGAGTGATCTTTTGAGGAAGCGGTTCCATACTCCAACTTCTGTTTATAAAATGATCACCTCTCTTTGTCTGCTGGGAAGATTCAAAACTCATCAATGCTCTAAGAAGTGACAGATGGGTGTTCAGTCCTAAATGAGCTATCCCTACCACACCCTCCAAGGTTCAGAAGGGGCGGAGAAAGAATGTTGGGGAGGATAACTTTGGAACATTGTCTTTCAGACATAAAGCGGCAGTTGCATTTAGGATCTCACAGTGGCTGTTGTTAGCTGCACAAGGCTTGCATAATATGATGGCAAAAGGAACATCAAAATGAAGGACTAGTTGGAAAGAAGGGGTTCAGTGAAGGAGGCACTTGAGGCGAGCAAAGGGAGGTGGTGAGGTGGGGAGAGGGGATTATGATTAGGGTACATTGTGTATATGAAGGGAAGTTGTCAATAAAAAGTTTTAATAAAGAATTACATCCTGTTCGCAACATTAAAAATTAACTCTCCTTTCATTCATACCTTCATTGCCTATTCTAACTATAATTACAATGAACAGTCCTTTATTTGTATTTTTGTTGTCATGTGATGACATTTTTACCAGAAAGAATTGAGTAGCATTTTTCTTTTCATCCTCAGCACTTAACACAATGTTTGGTCAATTGTCACTGAAGACCGGTGGTAAGAAATTATAAATGGAAGAGTTGGTCCCCAGGGAGGATGTGGCCATCTTCTAACAGGTATACCTGTGTTTGTTAAACAGACAGCTGTCTAAACAGAAGTACTGTTCTGCCCAGATATGTGTTAACAAATGACACCATCTTCCTCTTGGGCCTCTGAGCACTGCACAGTGTGGCACATGAAGTGAGCTGCGCAGAACCAAGAGAGCACACAGTGAGGCTTGTCAGCTCCACGAACACTCAGCTGGGTAGTTGTTTAAGAAAGAAAAATTAATTTGTACTGGCAGTCAGTTGAGCACGATTTGCTTTAGTTCTGAAATTCATTGACAGGTTTTAATAATGGGCACTTAACTTCTCTTCTCCGGAAGCAAACAGCGAAAGCCAAAAACTAGAAATATGATGTTCACCTCTAGTTCCCAAGCAAAACAGAAAGACTATTATGGCCATATAGCTTTTATAATATTTTCAAATTTTAATAGACATCTTGCTATTGGACACTTCCCAAATTAGCTTGCTGTTTTTCTTTATTACAGCAAGGTTAATATAGTGTTAGTATTTTGGCAAGGTTTACAGCACAGAAAGTAGAAGAAAGAATAGCACATGATTGCCTAACATACAGAGAGTGTTGAAGACTCAGGTTTAACAACCCTTGTATTGAGGGGTTTCTGGTTTTGGGCATTTTGACACATGTAATTCATTTACTTTTCACACCATGCTGTGAAGAGGGTATTTGTAGATGAGGAAGTTGAAACTAAGAGGTAAAATACTTGCCTTATGTCATATAGTACATGGAAGACGTAAGGTTTAGATTGTTATGGGTCATGTTAAGTCCCATGATCTATCTGAAGTTAAGTGCCTGGTGATCATAATGTCAAAGATAAACCCTTTAGAAAGGAACAAAGTCCTCCCCAGCCTTCCCAATACTCACATCTGTTTCTGAGCTCAAATAAGCCAAACTATGCTACTTCCTGTCATATCATTCAACTGAAGGCAAATGTACCAACAGCTATAGAAACAAACTTTTATATTTTGTATTTGTATATTTGCAAACAGAGAGACACACACACAGAGAGAGAATAGAGACAGAGAGAGAATGGGTTGCTGGGGCTTTCAGCCACTGAAAATAAATTTGAGATGCGTGTGCCACTTTGTACATCAGGGTTTATGTGGGCACGGAGATATGGAACCCAGGCTTTGCAGGTTAGTAGCTCTCCAGCCCCAAACAAACTTTTAGTTGTCTACTTATTTTGTATGCTATGGAGAGACATAATGGTAAAAGAACACAGCCCTGGCTCTCAATGGGTGCCAGTCTATTAAACAGCTTGGCCTTCGGTTTCAAAGTTTAAGGAAAGGTGGGTGCCTCAGTGTCACCAACTGCATCTGTCACTATCAATAGAGCAAGAAGCAGCGGCTTTCTCCAAAGTCCCCATCCACATGTGTTCACCACTGGCTGTGGCTCTGGGGGATCTTCAGTATGTCAGTGGGTTCTGGGATGAGGGATATTCAGTGTGGGCAGGTATCCTTGTTGCCTGGGCTTCCTGCTGGCAGTTGGAACAGCATGTGAGCACATTAGAAGTTGACAATGAGGCAGGAAATGCTTAAATGACAGGGACTCATAGGGTAGGGGCAAAAGTTGATTTCATCTTGAGGAATTGATTATACCTACTCTGTATAGGAAGAATTTAATCAGGAGAAATCACATTGGGTGCTAGGGGCTATGAAGTTTAAAAGTTTTGAGGAATGCAGATATAAATAATGGTCTCTCAATGTGGGAACCGGAAAAATAAAGATAGGAACAAGGTAAACCTGCATATAAAAATAAAAGATATATAAAAATAAAGATAGGAACATGTAAACCTGCATGAGGAAGCTGAGAAATACCAGGCAAAGGAAAATGGAGGTGTATTCCAACATGCAACCAGCAGCACAGAGGCACTGAAGACAGTGCCAACATCCTGGATGACAGGAACTTACACCTGGATGGACTGTGTATTTTGTGGGTGATGGCTTTGAACTGTTTTTCTACTTGCTGATTTTTTTTAGTTTGAATATATTTGTTTGATGGTTTATCTGAGTATTTTCCTTTGTTTATATACAAATGGTGAATTATTTCATTTAAAAGTGAAAAATTATGTCTGGCATGGTCGTTAATGCCAGTACTCAGGAGACAGAGGTAAGCCAGCCTGAAACTAATTTCAGGTCAGCCTGGGCTAGAATGAGACCTACCTTGAAAAACAATAAATAAATAATAAAGTAAATAGGTTGTCTCTGTATTAGTCAGGGTTATCCAGAGAAATTGAATTAATAGGATATACTATATGTAACAGGATTTTAAGGAACTGGTTCACAACTTGCTCTAATCAGACCCACCAATTTAAATGGTAATCTAATCCAAAATGCACCTTCAGAGAAAAACCTAAAATAATAATAAATATGTAGTCCAGCTTATAAACATATTCAAATGCTGAGTTTTAAATATATTTTGTGTAATATTAACCAACTGGTGATATAGCCTATAATTTAAAACATAGGTATAACTGCATTATAGCTGATACCTGGAATTTTAATTGAACAGATGTTAATGATGTTAACTGCTACAAATATAGAAAGACAGGTAGGATTTGGGATGCTGCGTTTGAAATGGCAGCCTGACAGTGAGGCATAAATATGCACAGAGCATTGCAAACACAGGTGTGTGTGCAGGTTAGATAAGAAGATACACATTTTGGAATTGTTATTTTGTAGTTTGCTGCCAAAATCATGCAATTACAAGACACAGAAAGTGAGAAAACAGAAGAGGGTGGAACTCTTGGGAATGCCAGTCCTTAGTGAGAGGAGCTGATATGACACGAAGAAGACTTAGGAAAGTTGTCTAGAACCGGTGGTGATGAGCAGAGAGGGTCTCACAGGATGTGGATGGAAGAGTGGATTTAAATGACTAATAGTAAAATGTGAACAAAACTAAGGGATGAGGAGGTTCTAAGACACCCCAAAACTGTGTAGATAGGAAGACATCAAGGGAAACATATTCACGTAAGAATGTTGAATGTGCTTCGTGAAAGGGATAGAAGGAAGGAATAGCATGTAACAGAATATTAGATGTGGAAAATTAGACATACTGCCAGGCAAAGCATTTGAAAATAAGTTGGCAGAGGAAGGGTGAAATATTTTGAAGGACTTGAGGGATAGTTTTATAACAGAAACAAGCTGCATCCTCTCACCATTGTTTTTTCCTTCCAGGTGAAAGGGCATCAGTGACACAATACCCTTGGCCTCTCTGTTTCTTCACCTCTGCTTCTCCCACTGTGTAGAAAGTGGTTTATCTTATGAGGAAAGGTGGGAAGAATTCCCTTTTCCTCTCAGGAGCAGGCTCTACTAGCATGGTGTGTGTTCTCCCTCTGCCACATGGACAACTATTCAGGAAAGGCTTCACCCAGGTTGGGAGACCTATGGGGACCCAGTGGTAATAATACTCAGGTAGGACTGTCTCTCTAGTCCTGAGATCAGCTTTGAAGCTGTGATCTACAAATGTCTGCTTCTCCCTCCAGTGTAATGATGGGGAAAGAAGAGCTATTTTGATATAAATTTTGTTGTGTTTTGTCTTAATGTTTAATAGATATAGATAATTGTACATGAAAGAAAAATGCTAACACCAAGCTCTCTGTTTTTTTAAATAAAAGGAAATCCACACACTCACTGTCATCCACACATAGGCTGAGCACTTGAGGGCAGGGTGGGCTTGCTTTCTGAACCTTTCTCATTGGACCTACCTGGCCACTAACACAGGATGACACTGACAGCACGGATTAGAAAAACTCAAGAATGAAGAGTAGATTGATTCCCAAATTTTATGGTCTACATGTATTTTCTCTTTAGTAAACTGCCTCTATAACCAGAAAAAGATGACACAAGATAGCTCTTAATATTCAATACAAAAAACCCATTAACATCTAACACATAAAAGGTACTTCAAAATCAATGAGAAAAAAAAACGATAATGATCAGAACAATAGTAAATAGGAATGAGGTATTTGACATAAAAAGAAATAGAGTGGTAATTAAAAGACAAAAAGGTCCTTGACCTTATTCATATCAGAGAATACAAATTAACCAGTCATAATTCCACTGATTCACAAAGATTAAAGAGATTGATGATAATATAATGCTGGTGGGGATTCAGGTAAATAGTAATGTTTATTATGCCTTTGACAGGTGTATAAATTAAAGAAGCTACTTTAAGAAGGCGATTTGGCAGGAGTATAAAATCTCAACTGCATAATCATTATGTAAACAATTCTATACATAAAAATTTATTCTTAAAATATGTGTACATAATCTCAAGTGTATTATGTACTTCTCATAACACTGCTAGAAACACTAGTTTTGATTAGCAGTGGCTGTCTGAATGACTCACACTCTAATATGGAATACACTAGAGCCAGGTCTCTCTGCTTCTTAATGGCATTCCCATATGAACCTTGACATTTTGAGTTGGATAATTCTCTGCGATGTGGGAATGTTTATGCATTGTGGAATGTTGGGTAGCATCTATTCCCACTGGCATCATCTACCCTCAAAGTTGTGACAACCATACACATTTCCAGACATTGGCAAATGTCTCCTGTGAGACAGGGGCATAATTACCCACATTTACATATTGTAAACATACAGAAAAGAATGACAACTAAATATCTAAATATTTAAAATAAATGTGCTCAAATCATTATTTTCACGCAATAAAAGGAGTTTGTTATGAAAAAACAAAAAATCGCTGACCAAAGTTTGCTTTCTCCTAGTGGTCCTTTGCAGCCACACTCCATCACCTTCACCTTCACGTGGGGAAAGCTTGCCTACTCTCTTGACAGCTACCCTTGAATTTCATCTCTGCCTCCATGTCACCATGCTGAACTGCCAAATAATTTCTGAAGCACAGTTCTCTGATCACATGACACAGATGTAACTCATTTTCTATGCAAGAGAGTGGACATACAAAGAAGTACTTTCACTTTGGTTGAAGTCACCCAGCTGGTAAGTTTCAGAGATGAGACACAGAGCTTGGTCTCTCTGGAAGCAAATCCATAGCCGTGTGCCACTCTCCCAGACATAAGTAAAACCTCTGCTTGCTCTTCGGGAGGGGTTGACGTTCAATTTTCTCAGCATCTGCTCCCCAGCTGCGTCCACACACATCTCTCATATCACAGCCTGTCACTGAGATCTCTTTTGGAAGCTGCAGAGAAGCCAAACATCAGGTCACAATGCCTTTTACTAGACATTGTCATCAGAGAGGGACAACTGCCAGTGCCTGTGACTTCTGCATTTTAATATTCACTTAACTTTGTGGAGAGTAATTATATTCCACTCATTCTGCACCAGCTGGTATTTACTTCATCCTCCATCAGGCATCAATAGAGCATGGGGCTGCAAGACAGAAATATTACTCGGGTGAGCATAAATATTTCATTTTTCACACCACAAATGTGTTGATGATTTATTAATTAGCCTAAAGGATGCTGCCTCTGCAGAGTTGACAATGAAGCCAGTCTGCACTATGGATTGGGTCTGTTGAGGGCACAATGCCCATGAGTGGTGCTCAGCCAGGAGCATAGTCTGTGTTTGCCAAAGAGCCTCTGGAATATCAGACCTAAACTTTGCAAGCCAGCTTTTAAGTTTCCATCATCCTTAGATGCCTTTCAGAGGACATTGCCAGCTACAAAAAGTCTTTGTCTCTGCCCTTTTAGAAGCTGTAGTCCAGGCCCCAGCCAATAGGTCTGCCGAGATGATGTAACCAAACTGCTAAGGGATCAGTGCCTACTTTTTCCCATCTGCTGGGGTTACAGAACTCATCTGAGAGTCAACAGTCCCTGTGACACCCCCTTGACATTGAGGCACAAGTGTCAGGCAGGTCAGTGGCATTTCCTATCACACCCTCTCTCTAGCATTCCAAATACTCATGAAACATTCATGTAATACAGGTTCCTTCCAACTAAGACCTACATATTAATCTAGAGAAATTCCCCAGGCTCTCTGAAAGGTCCTTCATTGAGGGTCTAGACAAGTTGTAAATAGTCAGAAGGGAGAGTAAAAGTAGAGGACAAAACATCAGCTTTGTTTGTGACAAAGCAAAATTAAAAGACATGATTTGCGGTCAGATCCAAGTTGTCTTCCAACCCCTCACATCTGTATAGAGTCTTGGTTTTCAAGGGATTGGGGAAGATGTGATTTTGCACACAGGTGACATTTGACTGTGTCTGCAGACATGACTGCCTATCAGAGCTGTGAGAATTCATTGACACTTAGTAGGTAGTAGCCAGAGAAAATGCTAAGCATCTTAAATTGTACAGGAGAATGTTGCTCGTCCCCAGCTCCAAAATGAACAGAATCATCTGGTCCAAGATGTCAATAGTGTGAGAGCAGAAGCCCCCTGGACACACTTGCAGGCAGACATTGGAGGGAGATTAGACAAGCTCACATAGGTCATTATCTCCCACTGGTCATGGAAGAAAAGTATCTAGGCCCAAACATCTGACATCTTTTTTGGTGAAACTAAATTAAAGGAAATGAAGTGTCATCAGATTCAAGTGCCCTGCCACCCCTCCTTCTGTACAGAGCAGTGTCGAATGAGAAACCATATCATGTCCAGAGCTTTGGATAGACTATGTCTATTGAGAAATATCAATTGATGCTTGCCAGGGAAATCAAGTCACTTTAATAGGTGGAAAGGAAGGAATGATGGGTCAGGAGACCAGGAGCACTTTTAGGGAGCAGTGAGGCAAAGGCCTTCTTTTCTCCAATACCCAGACTCCAGCCAGCCACACAGATCAACCTACAGCACCTATAAGTGTTCAACTGAACAAGCAGGAATGTATCCATGAGCCTAAGCTGATGACAGATGATCCAAAGAGCAACCCTCATGCCCTTCTCATTGGCTATCAAAATAGCCCCTTTTCTTCACTTGCCAAATTAGTGTGTTTAGCAGGAATAGAGGAGTCCAGAGCTAAAACTGACCTAAAAAGAAGGTAGATAAGGCTTTCATTCTATGCTATCACAGGAGGGATCTTGTGGACAAAGAAGTTTACCAGGCCCAGAATGGGTAAAGAGTACAAACTGCTTCTAGAAGCAGAGCCTGGGAGGAAAAAGAGCTAACTCCTCACCTACCCAGGCCGGGAGTGGGCTAGCTGCCTCTATCAGCTGCATGAGGAAAAAGTAAACTAAAGAGAAGTTGAGTTTAAGCCGTTAGTAAACCTGCTGCATCTGCTGTCATCCACACTCTGATCTTACTGTGGCTATGGCTTCCTCTCCTGCATCCACATGCTCATTGGCACTTTTATGGAATAGCCAAAAACAGTAATACACAAACAAGTACATTGTATGAGAAAAGAGTAAGGAACTTTTGACTTTGGATAATCCTTATAACATTTGTAAAAACAAGGATTTAGGGGATGACTCACAGGACTCTGCTGATCCAGAGCACACACACACACTCTGATCACAAGAACAATCACATTAAGTCCACCTGATACCTTCAACGGATCTGTGGGTGCATAGGTACTGACCTTGTTGTTTTCAACACTATGGTCAGCACATCTTATTATGCATGTTTGTTCTGAGTTGACAGTCCAACCAGGCCACTGGGGAAAAGAGCATAGCTTTAGATCAGCCAGCATCTCTATACAGTGCTTTCCAATATTGGTCATTCATGCTGTTCAAGCCAAAGGTACATGAGGACGGGAAACCTAGTCAAATTGCTTTAAGCAGGTGGATTACACAAATGTAAGGTTAAGTTTTGGGCAAGTTACAAGTAAGCAATTTAGCATTTCACAGCTGTATTCTCAGAAAAGTTATTTGTAAAGAACATAAAAAAATATTCCCACAGGTCTTGACCATAGTTCATTTCCATAGTTCAGTGTCACTGTTCATTCCCATAGCTATTCTTGTAATTACCCCTTTTTACCCACACAATCACTTTAAGACCTGGTGCAGTTCTATTCATCTTTGTCCAGACCTCACATACTCACATGTAAATGGAAAAAGAACATACTACATAACTTTCCTGTCAAAATTAGCTGGATCAACTGTTATATGCTCTGCTGCATGGGAATAATCCAGTCATATGCAGTCCCACAAAAACATAATGTTTTCCCACAGAAAATGTGTGCTCTGTTAACTCAACATCATTTTTTGGAGATATTTTGAGATGGGGTCTAACAATGTAGCTCAGGATGGCCTACAGCTTGAGATCCTCCATTCTTAACTTTGTGAGTGCTGGGATTACAAATTTATGTCACCGTGCCTAGCAACAACATTCTTTAGAAAAAAAAAAGAGACAGCAATTTTTGGACCTTTCCTCTATTTTAAGACTTTTCCCAAGCTGTACTTTTATCACTACATCAATTCTATGAGTTTCACACCTTTGGTATCCCTGCTTTATGGATGAAACATGTGAGCAAAGCAGAGTGTGTTATTTGCCAAGATGACATAGCTAAGGTTATGAATTCAGACTGACTGCATGAGAGCGTACCTTTGGTAACTACAGCCATACTGCAGACAAGCAGTAGGCATGAAGCCATCAAAGAGAGGTACAGTGCAGGAGTTGCATGACTGAGGAACACAGAGGTCGCTAGATAGAGGCTTAGGACTTCAGGAAGATAGGGAGCACAATATATGACACGGTGCTAACTTGAAATTTAGTTAGTGAGAGAGAGAGGATATCAGAGCTACAGACAGAGGAAGATGATCTCATTGGCTGGAGTGTGGAAGGTGCAGACCAGCAGGTCAGTAAGTACAGGGACTGTGAAGGTCCACACAAGCTAGACTGTAGCAGAAAGTAGACACTATAAACATCTGACTTTTTCAAGAATTTAGTAGCAAAAGGCCACAAGCATTTTTGTGTCTTAGATTCATCCAAGTCGTAATGTAGGATAGATCATGAGTTATATAAGAAGTAGAACTTAACTAAAGAAGTTTCTCTGATAATAACTGAAAAGAGACAGAAGTAATGGGCATGAGAAGAAGCCGACTGATGAGAGGTACTTCAAGAATAGAAACCCTTTAAGTTCAAGTGTAGATAAGTTTTTAAAAATCTGTATAAAGAGGAAATTTCCTAACAAACTAAGAGCCACTTAATGACAGAAGCCTTAGTAGAAGGACCAATTTACCAGCAGCTCCTGGCCACCAGGGGTGAGACAATAAGAGATTGCCATGGTGACGGCAATAGAAGCCAGTTAGCATGCATCCCAGAGGTGCTCACTCAATCCCTGAACCTTCTTATATTTCTGAGACTACAGCCATAGGCCTCAAGGATTTTCCATTGGCCTTCATAGTGAGTGAGGAAGCATGGATTAAAGAAAAATTCCCAATAGTTATGTTAGTGAATAAAGAAAATTGTATAATTTTATATAACAACTATACAAAAGAAATTTGTATAATTATATAAGGGAAGACGTAACTCCAAATAATTAAAACTAGTAACTTCCCTTGAATTATTTTACTTCACTTGACTTAGGGGAGCTATAAGACTTTCATAAAGCTATTATTGACATTTTGATAGTCTTACGCCTAACAGCCTGTTAGGGAAGTGTGTCAAAAATGGTTCAGACATTAAATAGTGAGGAGTCATTGTCCTCAGTGATGGATGCCAGAGGGCCTACTTAAAGGTCATGCCAATGCTGCACTCAGAACTTGAGATAAGAGCTTGCTCTGACTCCAAAGTCCAAAAGCTACAAAGGAACCCGGTAAGACCACACTTAACCAAAGAATATTTGTAGACCATACAAGTAGCTGAAAAGTCAATGCCTGATACATTATACAAAATCTCCTAAAGTCTACTAAGAATTTGCTAAAAATGATATTCTGTTAAAACACCTGAAAATAAAATTTATAACATTGCTTACACAGTGGGTTGATTTTGATGACTACCATGAATCCCACTTTTTTATTCCTTTAAAAAAAAAGCTTGCACAATTTTTAAGTAATTCAAACTAAAAGCAAACTTTAATGTAATAAATTAAAAGTGTGTCCATTTAGAGGAAGTGAAAGATGTTGAGTGCGCAACACTAAATAAGACATCTCTATCATGGCCTGCAAGAGCCTCATAAGAACCACAGGGCAAGGGAAGCACTGTGGAACATTGACTTCTGGACACGAAGTGGCCATTTCATTCATGAACTCAGAGCAGCTGCTGTTTCCTGACCAAGACATGCACAGTGCTGGGCCCATCAACACCCATCACATAGGACGGAGAGAAAAAAAGACATCAAAATAGAATAGGATTCAGTGAAAGTGGGTGAGGGAGTGTGACAAAAGAGGGTGTGGGAAGACTGATTCAAATACAGTATGTACATGAAAGTATCAATAAAAAGATTTTAAAAGTTGGAAAAAAGAAATTTCAGTGAGTGACATCTTCCCTGCAATAAACAGAACAAGAATGACTTCAGAGCACAGCTCTGTCTTTAGGAGGAGGTACCAACAGGAGGTAAAGCACAGAGAAATTTCTTGTGAGGCTGGAAACATCTCTTTCTCAGAGCCTGATGTAACACAATGGATGAACCTGAGTAGATGAACATTTTAAAGACATAATACAGTAGATTATCAGCAGTAAAACTATTTTATATATTTATATTTATTTCACTTTTGCTAATAAAATATTGTAAAAGTTTCAATAGAAGACATCATAAAAACTTTCTCTCTCTTTCTCTCTCTCTCTCTTTCTCTCTCTCTCTCTCCCCCCCCCTCAGGCCAGCAGGCCATCCCAACCTGCCCACCCCAACCCCTGTGCAATCCCTGCCTGCCCCTCTCCCTCAGGCAGGCAGGTCACACTGACCAGCCCACCCTGCTCCCTGTGTACCCTGTGCCCCTCCCTAAAAGGCAGGCAAGTCACCCCAACCAACCCAACCCTCTGCTTCTCTCTCTCCAGACCTCTCATCAGGTCCTGCAGAAATTTGTGTCCAGATCTTTTCTTGGAGGTTTCAGCTCCAAAGGAAACTGGCTTCTAGTCAACAGCTACTGTGGAAACCATAACAGAGAAAAATTCTACTCCAGCTCCAGCTGCTGTGGGAAATTGCCTCCAGCAAGGATTTTGGGACAGTAGCTGGGCTAGCCAGAGTTCTAGGTTTTGGAAGGGAGGAGCTACACACCCTGCCAACTGAACCATATCTACAAAGAAAAGGGGAGTCACCAGTGACTTCAGGTTCATAAGGGCAAATAAACCTTAAGAAAGGCCAGGGGTTTGAGGCGGGATCTGTGTGTCCAGGGGCCTTGGCATTAGGAGAGTCAGAGTGTTTAGAGGTGGGATACTCCAGGCAGGCGAGGTACAGGCCTAGTTCTATCAGTGAGATTGGGGTCTGGGCACCCCAAGTGAGGGAATCAAGGTGGGTTTGGGTATGGTGTTCATAATCATTAATCATCAGGTAAATACAAATCAAAACAATGATGAGATTCCACCTTACTCCAGTCAGAATGGCAATCATTAAAAAATCAAAAACAACAGATGCTGGTGAGGATGTGGGGGAAAAGGAACCCTTATTCACTGATGGTGGGATTGCAAACTTGTACAACCGCTATGGAAAGCAGTGTGGAGACTCCTGAATAGGATGGATATAGAGCTACCATTGGACCTAGCTATCCATCTACTGGGTACCTACCCTCAAGATTCCTTGTCTCACCACACAGACGTTTGCTCAGCCATGTTTATACAGCTCAATTCATAATAACTATAAATTGGAGTCAAATTAGCCTATCACTGTACTAATTGATATCAAATTGTGGTACATATGCACAATGGGATTCTACTCAGCTGAAAGAAAAAAAATGACCTTTTGAAATTTAAAGAAAAGTGGATGGATTTGGGAAAGATCACTATTTGTGACCTCACACGAGAACAGAGAGCTAAGGGCCAATATTCTCCCTCATATGGGGTTCCTAACCAAGTTAACCTTGAACAGTAAGAAAACCTGACAGGTGAATTGAGTGACTGACAAAGGGAATGGAAGGAATTTCTGGGGGAGGAATGGAAGGAAAGGAGGACTTACACACCAATTTAAACTAATAATTATGGATACAATGAAATCCCTATTTTCACATAGGAAGCTCTCAAGGAAGCCATGGGAAGGTAAGAGAGGCCCTAATAGGAGGAAGCCTAACTCCAACACAAATTGTTCTGGCCTGTAACTACCTGTCTCAGTCATTGGTTACTTCCCACACTGAGCTGTTGATCAAAGAGACTCATGTGGTCTCCAAAACAAGACAGGCTTATGTCAAAGCTCTTGAATATCTGCCCCAGGCCAAAGAAAAGACCCCATTGCTAAGGATACCATGAACTGTTATCACACAACATCAAGAGACCCTGTGAGATTCATAATGGTAAACAGCTCCCAGATGGTAGCCTGTGTAGTGCTAGAAGGCATTATATGAGCTGCCAGAGGAAATTCGCCAAAGATATTCTGAGAACAGAGAGGTCACTGTTATACAACACTGAATGATGTTACAAGAATGCTGAGGATACTGCTATATAGTAGAGACCAGCAAGTCAAGAAGTGCTCATGTGTGCAATAGTGGTGCTAAACGTAGGTGGGAAATCAATGGCTTGCTAATTTGCTAAGAAATTTGCTCAGTGCAAAGGAACACTTCACTGAAACTGGAATCCAAAGTAAACTCTTATGGGGACCAAGAACTAGGGTTCCAAGGGGAAACTCCCACTAACCAGAGATCTAGAGCAAGGCCCTTTAGAATCTAGCCAATTTAACAATGTTTGTCTCATTTAACCTATACTGATCTCACTCTCTGTTGGAGATTCTTATTTGTATGTTTCAGAAGGCAGTGAGAACTGTGGACAACCCAATCACACCTACAGGACCTGAGATGATACCTGACACCCAGGCAGGAGATGAACTAACCCCAATTCATGATATACAGCCCAGAAAGCATTTGAGGAAGTGGTGAGAAGAGCAAGAAAACTACCTCCACAGCAAGTCAGATAACCTGGGAAAGGATAATGGAGACAGACACTGAGGACACCCAAAATAATCCAAGGCAGAAATCCAGGGACTATTAAGACCTCAACAGTAAAGCAGACTTAAAACTCACTCACAATGATTCAGGGATGTGAGCAGAAGTGGGGGCAGAAAGATTGTAAGAGCCATGGTGGGGGAGAATATCCAGAGTCATTGCCCCCCTCAGCAACAACACAAAAAGAAAAAAACTGGCAACCTCTAGTACAATCCATAACCCCCTAACCCATTGTCTGGCCCAGCATGCCCAATGAGGAGGATCCCTAGAGGTTTGGGGACAGGGAGGAGGGAAATGGGAGCACCATCACAAAAATTGCTCATCCAATGTATCTAGTTTTTGACAATAAATATATTAGTAAAAAGAAAACATTCTAAAAACAAAAGAAAAATGTTGGGGGGGGGCGGAGCATGATGGCGGACGAGTAGCAGCCTCGCCAGGACTCTCTCCATAAAGGTTTGATTTTCCAGCTGGGATCCAAACCTTGGACCCCAGCTGGCCCTGAACCCAAGTCTACCGTCTCCCCAGCTCTAGCACCAGCCGGGACAGGATTCCCTAGCGGCTTTCTGCTCCACAGATGAACAAAGAGCCGCCCTTCCCCCACCCCAAACTCCCGCCATTGCCATTGACTCCTCTCCGGTGCTTCCTAAGCCCTTGCCAGCTGAGCACCTTTCACTCCCGGGGCCCCCTTCCTCCAGCCTCCCTACAGTGATTCTTGGGCACACTTCTCCCTGAGACCCCCCCCCCCCCACATACACAGGCAGACGTGCTCCTCAGGCAAACTGAACTAGCTCAGTTCCAGGAGCCCAATCCGGACCGCAGCTGCCGAGCGGAGCCAGTCCTCAGGCACCTGGGAACCTCTGCCAGTGCAGGGAGGGCAGAGGCCCTGCTAGGAGGACACAGGCGGCTTAGGCGGGCACCAGGGACCATGCACCACTAACAGGAGGGAACAGTCAGTTGGGGAAACACTGGGCTCTATAGTTCGGGGTGCTGGGGCTGTTTCTACTGCAGCATACCAACTGGGGACAGGGGCCTATGTGGTAGCTCTAAGACTAAACAGTCACATACAGAGTGATCCAGATGAGTAAAGATATAAGCCTGTCTAGAGACAGAACACCATAACAGGAAAGACCTCTGTTTAAGATCAAACCTGGTGATCATTCCACTGGAAGTAAAGTGGGCTGAATAGCACTCCCCAGGGTGCCTGAGTCCCACTCCCCTACCTGGACATGGGCAGAAACCGATGAAAAAACCCACAGAAATTAAAGACGGATCTCCCCAACTCAGGGCCCCTAGTCCCATTATGGAACAGGAAAGTGGCAAAGAAGTAGAGGCAGCAAATATACAATCCCAAAGAGAGAATAATATGACTCCTGAACACAACTACAATGCAAACATGAAGCAGTTAATGGCTGATATGGAAACCATGAAAAAAGACATGAATGAGATGAAGCTTACCAACTCAAGCATAGACTCCAGACTGAATTTAATGGAGAGAAATATGAATGAATTCAGATATACATTAAGTGAACTGAAGATAAATCAACTAAGGGAGGAGATAGACAATCAATTGATTAAATTTGATGAGGACTTAGGAAAACTTAGGAATGATTTTCAGGAATCTCAAGCAAAAATAAAAATAGACTGGAAATTGGCTCTCACCAAAGAATTGGAGACTATAAACAAAATTATAGCAGAAACCAAAATGAAAAGGAGATGTTAAAAACCTCCCTTGAATTAATCAGTCCTAGAATTGACAATCTGGAGGACAGACTCTCAGAAAATGAAGACAAGTCAGAAGGAATTAAAAAGGATGTCATAGGTTTCAATAAATTCAAGAAATCAAGTGAGAAAAATTTGAGGGATCTATGAGATGCCATAAAGAGAGCCAATATTAGAATCATGGGGATCCCAGAGGGAGAAGAAGCCCAGGCTAAGGGCATAGGAAATATCTTCAACAGAATTATTCAAGAAAACTTTCCCTATCTAACAAGAGAAAGCCCACTCAACTTTCAAGGGGCCCAGAGGACTCCAAACAGACAGGACATGAAGAAGAATTCTCCAAGACACATTTTAATTAAGATGCCTAACATAGAAAGCAAAGAGAAAATACGCAAAGCTGCTAGAGGAAAGCAAACCGTAACTTATAAAGGAAAAGCCATAAGACTTACCTCAGATTTCTCTTTAGAAACCATGAAAGCCAGAAGGGTTTGGAATAATGCTTTTCATGGCCTAAAGAAGTATGGCTTTCAACCTAGACTACTGTACCCAGAAAAGCTATCCCTCATGATAGATGGAGAAGTGAAAGTGTTCCATGAAGTAAACCAGCTCTACGACTATTTGAAAACAAAGCCAAAATTTCAGAAGATCCTGTAAGATCTTCCCACACAGAAGAAACAAGAAATCTACCACTGACACGACAATCACAGTCAGTGTGCTAATAACAGCAGCACAACACCAACCTCCATTAACCCTTCATCCTGGCAGGCCTTAAAGCAAACCTCATTGAATATAAATGGACTTAACTCCCCTATAAGAAAGACACAGACTTGCAGGGTGGATCAGAAAAATGGACCCTTCCATCTGCTGCCTTCAGGAAACGCACTTTATTTCTAAAGACAGCAATCTTTTTAGAGTAAACGGATGGAAAATATTTTATCAGGCATGTGGAAGTAAAAAGAAAGCAGGAATGGCTACATTAATCTCTGACAAAATAGACTTTACACCAAAATCTATTAAAAAGGATAAAGATGGTCACTTCTTACTCATCAAAGAAATGATCCAGCAGGAAGATATCACCATCATTAACATATATGCACCAAATTCCGGAGCAACACAGTTCACAAAGGAAAGTCTACTCAAATATAAAGCAGAAATAGACTCTAATTCAATCATAGTAGGAGACTTTTTAATACACCTCTATCAGCTCTAGACAGATCAAACAAACAGAAGATCAGCAGGGACATAACGGAGCTTAATGACACCGTTGACCAGCTGGGGATAACAGATATTTATAAAATGTTCTACCCCAAAGACACAGAATATACATACATTCTTCTCAGCTGCACATGGGAATTTTTCTAAAATTGATCATATCTTATGTCACAAATCCTGCCTAAACAAATTCAGGAAGATTGATGTAGTTCCTTGCCTCATATCAGGCGATAGTGCATTAAAGGTAGAAGCTAACAATGGAACAGGATCCAGAAAATACACAAAGTACTGGTGCCTGAATGATGTGCTCCTAAAAAATGATTGGGTCATCCAAGAAATAAAACAGGAAATTCAGAATTTCCTAGTATTAAATGATGACGATAACACATCATATCAGAACTTATGGGACACAATGAAGGCAGTCCTGAGGGGAAAGTTCATCGCGCTAAATACCTTCATATCAAAGACAGAGAGGTCTCAAATCAATAGCCTAACCACCCATCTAAAAGCATTGGAACAGATGGAAAAAGCTAACCAGAGGAGCTCAAGACGAAAAGAAATAATTAAAATCAGAGCTGAGATTAATGAATTGGCAATAAAGAAAACAATTTAAAATATAGTTAAATCAAAGAGGTGGTTCTTTGAAAAAGTTAATAAGATTGACAAACCCCTGGCCAATATAATCAAACAAAGAAATGATAAAGCCCAATTCAACAAAATCAGAAAGGACAATGGTGAACTCACAGCAGATCCTGGAGACATTGGAAGAATCATCAGGTCATATTTCCAAAACCTCTATTCCACAAAATTAGAGAACCTGGAAGATATGGATAAGTTTTTGGACACCTACCAACTGCCAAAGCTTAACTCAGAACAGATAAAAGCACTAAATAAACCTATCACACCGACAGAAATTGAAGATGTAATCAAAAACCTTCCCAAAAGGAAAAGCCCAGGACCAGATGGTTTCTCAGCTGAATTCTACCAAGCCTTCATCACAAAGCTGAAACCACACATTCTGAAGCTTCTTAGAAGCATAGAAAAAGAGGGAAGGCTACCAAACACCTTCTATGAAGCTTCCATTGCCCTAATCCCCAAACCCGGCAAGGATGCTACAAGAAAAGAGAACTATAGACCCATATCTCTGATGAAGTTAGATGCAAAAATCCTGAACAAAGTCCTAGCAAACCGGATAAAAAGCTACATCAAAAATATTATCCACCCTGACCAAATTGGCTTTATCCCAGAGATGCAGGGATGGTTCATCATACGCAAGTCGAAAATGTAATACATCACATTAATTGACTCAAACACAAAAACCACATGGTTATCTCAATAGATGCAGAGAAGGCTTTTGACATAATTCAACACCTCTTCATGTTCACAGCTCTCGAAAGAATAGGCATAGATGGCCTATTCCTCAGTAAAGACAATTTACAAAACTCCTAAAGCACAGATCATTCTCAATGGGGAACAACTCAATTCAGGAATAATACAAGGCTGCCCACTCTCAACACTGCTCTTAAACATAGTGCTTGAAGTTCTAGCCCAAGCGATAAGACAAGAGAAGGACATAAAAGGAATACAAATCAGAAAATAAGAAATTAAACTATCCCTCTTTGCAGATGACATGATTCTTTATATACCAGACCCCAAGAATAGTATCAGTAACCTCTTGAAGGTGATTAATGCCTTCAGCAATGTGGCAGGATACAAAATTAACACACAAAAATCAGTCGCCTTTCTATACGCAGAAGACAAGCTGACAGAAAAAGACATCAGAGAGACTGTCCCATTTTCTATAGTCTCAAAGAAAATCAAATACCTTGGAATATCACTAACCAAGGTTGTAAAGGACTTATATAAGGAAAATATTGAAACATTTAAGAAGGAAATAGAGGAGGACGTGAGAAGATGGAAAGATATTGCATGCTCATAGATAGGGAGAGTCAATATAGTAAAAATGGCAATCCTGCCAAAAGCGATTTATAGATTCAGTGCTATGCCGATAAAAATCCCAACCTCTTTCTTCACAGACATAGAAAAAATAATTTCTAAATTTATTTGGAAGGCCAAAAGACCTCGGATAGCCAAAACTATTCTAAGTAAAAAATCCTACTCAGGAGGTATCACCATGCCTGAATTCAAAACATACTACAAAGCCATATTAACGAAAACAGCATGGTACTGGCATAAAACCAGAAAGACAGATTACTGGAACAAAATTGAAGACCCAGCTTTAAATGGAACTTCAGTTATTTGGTTTTTGACAAGGGGCTAACAATGTATGCTGGGCCAAAGATAGCATCTTCAACAAATGGTGCTGGAGGAACTGGATAAACATGTGTAAAAAAAAAAAAGAAAATAGACCCACTCCTTTCACCGTGCACAAAAATCAACTCCAAATGGATCAGAGATCTTAATATAAATCTGGTAACCCTGAACACCCTGGAAGAAAAAATAGGAGGAACTCTACAAGAAATAGGAGTTGGAAAATATTTCCTGAGCAAATCTCCAACAGCCCAGGAAATACAACAAACACTTAACCAATGGGACCTGATCAGCCTAAGAAGCTTTTGTACAGACAGACAGACCATACTCAGAGCCAAAAGACCCCCTTCAAACTGGGAAATGATTTTCACCAGCTACAACTCAAACAGAGGCCTAATTTTCAAAACCTACAGAGAACTCAAAAAATTAATAACAAAAATCCAGGGCTGGAGAGATGGCTCAGCGGTTAAGGCACTTGCTTCCAGTGCCTAAAGCCCCGGGTTCAATTCCCCAGGACCCACATAAACCAGACCCACAAGTTGGTGGCCCTGGTGCTCTCTCTCTCTCTCTCTGCTTGAAAATGAATAAATAACAAAAATCCAAAATACCCCCTCACAAAATGGGGTACTGATCTCAACAGAAAATTCACAGAGGAGGAAACACAAAAGGCCTTGTCTTATTTAAGAAAGTGCACAGCATCCTTAAGCATCAGGGAAATACAAATCAAAACCACAATGAGATACCATCTTACCCCTGTCAGTATGGCAATCATAAAGAAAACCAACAACAATCCTTGCTGGCGAGGATGCGGGGGGGAAAAAGGAACCCTAATTCACTGCTGGTGGGATTGCAAACTTGTTCAACCGTTATGGAAAGCAGTGTGGATACTCCTAGACAGAATGGACATAGCACTACTAATGGACCCAGCTATCCCTTTACTAGGCATCTACCCACAAGATGCCACATCTCGAAACAGAAAATTTTGTACAAATATATTTATAGTAGCTCAAATCATAATAGCTAAGAATTGGAATCAACCCAAATGCTCATCCATGGGGTAATGGACAGCAAACTGTGGTATAATTACACGATGGAATTCTACTCAGCCGAAAGGAAAAATAACATATCGCAATTTAGGAAATAATGGTCTGACTTTGAGCAGATCTTACTAAGCGAACACTCAAAAGAAGAGAGAATTGAACGCCACATACTATCCCTCATATGCGGTCCTTAACCAGGATAACCGTTTTCTTTATGCAGACTAGTAGAAAGAAGTGAGAGGTTATGAATGCGGTGTAAGGGAGGGAGGGAGGGGAATGTCTTAAGCATGAGGATAAACCATATTAGGTTCAAAAATATAAAATCCTTGGGCTGGAGAGATGGCTCAGAGGTTAAGGCACTTGCCTCCAGTGCCTGAGGCCCCTGGTTCAATTCTCCAGGACCCACATAAGCCAGACCCACAAAGTGGTGGCTCTGGTGCTCTCTCTCTCTCTCTCTCTCTCTCTCTCTCTCTCTCTCTCTATCTCTCTGCTTGAAAAATGAATAAATAAAATATTTTAAAAAAAATATATATATATAATCCTTATGAGCATACTGTAACCTATTGAGAAAGTAGTGAGCGTCGACTGGCAAGAGGGGCCATGAGTAGTAGGGGAGAGAGTCTAAGCCTGTGAATAATTAGATCAGCCTGACAACCCCTGGTTCCAACCACTGGTTCCTTCCCTCACTGAGCTGTTGACCAAAGTGACTCATAAGATTCCAACAACAAGACAGAATTCTTTCAAAGTTCTTGAGTGCCCTCCCCAGGCCTGAGGCAAAACCCTGTTGCTGAAGATAACACAGAATGCCATCGATCAGCATCGAGAGCCCCTTCAATGTCCTGAACGGTATCTAGCCCCCAGAAGGCAGTTAGTGTAGTGCTAGAAGGCACTGCACAGGCTGCCAAGGGAAAATGATCAATGATGGCTGGAGCAAACAGAGACCACTGACACAAAACACAATCTGCTGTCATGAGTAGGCTGATAACACCCCCTACTGGGAGAGAACAGCAAACCAAGAAAGGAGCACTTGAGTAATGGAGGAGCCTTGGCCTGGGAAAGACAATCAACAGCTTTCAAATTCAGCCAAATATTCCACTTAGTGAGGGGAACCCCTTGTCTGGAACTTGGGTTTCAGGGTGATAGGCACTGGATCCCATACTCTTGGGCTCCCAAGACAAGATGCACTATGGGAGCGATTGACAGGGAGGCTACTAAAAATAGAATCTAGGTAATCCAGAATTGTGTATATTTGTTAACCAACACTGATCTCACTCTCCGATGGAGATTGTGTTTGTATTTTTCAGGATGCAGCGAGAGAGCTGGGGCCCATCTAACCCTACCAACCGACAGAAGGCCGATAGCTGAGATTCTGGCAAGAGAGGAGCCACCACAGTCATACCGTGGAGGATCCAAATGGAACCCCACAGAGAATGTTGGGATGATTAAGGGACCCACAGCCACAGCCATTAAATCAACACAGGATAAGCCAGTGAGACAGAAACCAACGATTTTTGACACAAAGACCCCTAAGCTCACAACCTTAAAGCAGCCTTAATACTCATCTACCACGACTCAGGGAACTATGCGGAAGAGGGGGCAGTAAAGATTTTGAGAGCCGTGGTGGGAAAGATTATCCAGAGGCATGGCCAGGAGAACCTGGCTGAATACTAGGCTATCCATGGTCCCCTGTTCAAGGACTGATCCAGACGACCCATGGAGGAAGTTATACAGCGGATTGGGGAGGGGAGGGCAGCAGGGAATTGGGGATAACAACTCATTTTTGCCCACTAAATATTGTAACTCATTATGGACAATAAAAATAAAATAAAATAAATCTAAATGTTAAATTTAAAAGTATGAAAATCATCATGAAAAGATCCGAAGTTCATAATATGGATTTTTAAATAACTAATGGAGTTTTATTTTTCTTATTTCTTTTATGCTGTTGGAAAAATTGAGGCATAAGATAGAACCAGATTGAGCTCAGACAAGGTTACCTTTATTTAGCAGAGACAAGACACTAGCGGAGAGTGGACAGCCATATCTGAAGTCATGTTCCTGCAAGCACCCTCTGCAGGCTCTTTTTAAAGGCCTTTTTAAAGATAAAGTTTGCCTGGATCTGGGCCTCCTCGGGAGACTGTCTATCAAGGGACAAAAGGTGACCATATGAATGCGGATTGGGCTGGCTGCAGGGTCCTTTAGATATATGTAAAACATTCTCCCAGGTTCTTGAGGTGCTATCCTGGGTAAGTTCCTGTGTGAAAATATTTTCCAGGCTCAGAGCTGCATCTTCCCTTCATATTATTTTTCTTATTTCTTTTATGCTTTCTAAATTTTATCTAATCTTTCTGGTACTGAAAGCAGTGATTTCTAAATTTCAAAGTTGTGCTGCATTGTTGCAGCATGTGATAGTAGGTGATTGTGGGTTGCTGTGTTCTGGAGATTGTTGGTCAGTATAGACAAAGGAGCCAATATGTCTCACAGTGTCAGAGTATAATGCTCATCTAAAATGGCTTATTGGAGACCAACTTATTTGCTTCAGAAGTCCATATAGGGCACAGAGTCTCCTAAAATAGTCCCTAAAACAGAAAAATGTAGGACAGCATGCAAAAGGGATGCATTTGATGGATTGCCTATGGCATAATGTAAAATTCATAAATTGAGGATTTTAAATCCAAAAATATTTGTAATAATCAAAAGTAGACAAAGAAGATTAAAATATTTCTGAGGGGTTATAAGCACTCATTCCATAAAATATGTGGTATCAGAAAAATATGAATTTTAGGTGTTGTTGGGAAAGTTTTCATTAATCAAAATAGTTTTATTCAAATGAATGGTTGGCAAATTTGCCTGCTCTCACATAAAATCCTGTCATGAGGAATGACAATGCCAGTGAGCCGAGAGCACCCACTGCTGGCAGACACTGCAAAAGCATGTGCCTCAGTAGAAAAAGAAGAGGTGGCTGCTTTCTCAGTAAAACTGACAAGAGGAAGAAGTATTCTCAGAGAAATGCAATCAATAGATATTTAGTGTTCACATGTGGCAGGTGCTATGTCAGAGGCAGGGGAGAAGATCACTAACTCACAGCTAAGAGAGAAGCAGAAATCACTGTGCTGTCACAAGATCAGAGGACAGGGCTCAGAAGAGGGGGAGTGTGCTTGCCTAGGGCTAGAGCGCAGGATGACCTTAAAACTGAAAATTTGTCTAAAAGAGAAAAGAGAGAAGAAAGAGAAGAACAGAGGGAGGGAAGGAGAAGAGGAAGAGAGAGAGAGAAGAAATTGGAGGAGGAGGAAGAGAAGGGATAAAGAAAAGAGAGGAGAAAAAGGATTAAATTGGAGGCTTACCCTTAAGAATTCATTATAAAACATTTAACATTGTTTTAATAGTTTATTTTTTAATTTTAATTTTGTGGGTTTTTTATTAAGTAGCAACTTTGTGTGAACAAGTCATGTGTTGGTACCATCATTTCTCTCCTCCCTGCCCCCATTCCTCTGAGGACCCTCCTCAGTGAGATTGCTTGTATGTACCATGGGGTTATGGGTTATGAATTGTGTGAGCAGCAGTAAGTCATTTGGGGATGGTGGTGGGGTCATGCCTTTGGATGTTCCCACCCACAGTGGCTCTTACAAACTTTCAGCCCAATCTACCTCCCTAAGCTGTGGTGGGTGTGTTTTAAGTCTACTAAAGTGGTGAGCTCTTAGCAGCTTCTGGATTTTCTGCTTTGGTAGATTTTGAGTATCCTCATTGTCTGTCTCCATCACCTTTCTTCAGGTTGTCAGGCTTGTAATGGAAGCAGCACTCTTGTTCTTCTTGCAATTCCTCTGGGGCTTCACTTGGGCCCTCAATGCTATGAGAAAAAGTATTTTGAAGATCAATGGTCAAAGTTTGGTTCAAAAGTGACCATGGAAAGTGAGAGAGAAGAACAAATAGACAACCCAGTGGACAGCCAAATGATTATCTGAGATATGGCTGGAATGTAGGAAATGAGCTGACTGTGGGAAGTATACAATAGCTTTGTTTTAGACATGGTATATTTTATATTCCTTTGGTAGATTACAAAATTATGGAAAAGAGAAACATATAGGAACTAAAATTTGAATTTTGAGTTACTGAAATAGATTTGTGACTCAAAAATATATGAGTTGATAATCTTAAAATTAGAGAATAACAGTCAAAAGAATACACTTATGTACCACTTAAGGATGGGGAAACCTTTGGAGACATCATTGTGCTTAAACAAATCCCTGTGATGTGGGCCATTCTCTATCAAATAGTCTCTTGAGATCTGGTACATATGAAATGTACATATGAGTCTGCTGCAGGTATAACACAGAATGCTGTTTTGCATAAAATGTAGGATTATACTCTAAAATTATGATTAAAGATATAATGATACACAGTCATATAGTTATTACCAAGTATTATGTAATATATATATATATATATATATATAATTATATTGCTATGCATTTAGGATAGTATAAATTTTCCATCAGTATCACCACAAACATGTCAATAATGCATTATGTTATGATGGTACAATGAATATGACATCTCATCTCTGGGTGGTAAATTATCATGAATCTACAAATCTGCTACCAATCAAGTTCAGCCTTCTTTCTCTCAGTGTTTGATGTTTGACTGCCCTAACAAACAAGCATCTGAATGATGCATTGTGCTGCGATGTTACAAGGGATATGACATCTGCTTACAAGCCCCGTCATTGCTTGTCAAGTCCATCATTAAACAAAGCATTGTCATTCAGTGCTTGATTGTAAATATATTGGGTGATTAGTAAGTGATCAGCTATTACTTAAAGCACTTTACATATATTCATTTACTGAATTATTGCAATAAGCTTGTGGGCTAGGTATTATATTTCATTTCCTTCTACACAAGCAAACTGATTTATGAATTCAAGGAATGTTGAGAAGCTCTTGCACACTCATGCATGGAAGTGGCCAAGAAGAGATTCACATGCAAATAGTTTGGTATCAGAGCAGAGCTGCTTAACCTGTACTTTATATTGGCCCTAGGAAATTTGGGTAACATTAACATTTAGAAGAGAACAAGTGGGGTAGAAAAGGCCCATAGAAGCCACAGAGGAAGACTCTGTACTGAAAACAAAAGTTTGAGGGAGTTTCAAAGAGGAAGCAACCCAATGTGTCAAATATCACAAAAAAGCATCAGTGTCTGTGTGAGGCTGGGACCAATGACCAGAGCAAGTTCCTGTCAGCCAAGGCAATGGAGCCTAGACTATAATCAATTATGCAAGCAATGGGAGTAGAGGGCTAGAGCAGTCAGAGGAGAAAAGGGATAAAATGTGAGTGGAAGAATTGTGCAGAGAACTGTGAGATTTCCAAAAGAATAAATTGTTCCATCCATCAAACCTTTCTGAACGTACTCTGGGTAAACACAGTAGGTCAAATAAAAAGAGCCAGGGCTCAGGCCATCAGACTACAGGCCAGGCATAAGAACTCAAAAATATTAAGAGGCTAAAAGCAGTCATGCTTTTAGCCAGTCTCTTCCCCCCACCCCTTCTCTCTCCTGGCTTCCATTAAATGAGCTACTTTGCTCTACCAGTTCCTCCCCACCACGAATTTATATGAATTCTCAACCCTTTTCAATTGATGGCCACAGATGCAAACGCTAACACAGAAAATTAATACAAAGAAGTGGGTGCATTCCTATGACTCCTTGGTTTTGAGTCATTTGAAACTGTTTTCAGGAAACACTTGGCTTGAGCCCTAGAATGCTGTGATCAGAGACTAGTGAGCACTCAGAAGACTAAAATCCCAATAGGGATTCTTACTGTGACCCAACAAGATGCTGCTAAAGGAAGGGAAGGTTTATTTTAGCTTCAGTTTTAGGGGATATAGTCTCTCATGATCAGGAAGGCATGTGTCTAGAGTTAGGAAGCAGGGAACAGGCAGGAGTGAGACTGAACCACACCCTCCAGTGAATATCCATTTATTAAAGGTTCTACAACCAGTTCCACCAACTGGGGACCAATTGTTCAAACTTGTGAGCCTAGAGGGAACATTTCACATTCAATCTACAACAGATGGGAATGAAGAAGTAGAAATTAGGCTAGTGGTCACTCATGTTCCAGTGTGTGAAGAACTTGTCTATCATTTTTCAATGCTCTAGGACCATTTAGGAGACTACATTTAAAGCTAATGAACTGATTAATTTGGCAGAAGAAATTTTGCACAGTCCAGCTTTCAGGTGGATCTGCTTAAAAGGTAAAGCCACATTTACGGTGAGAATCAAGACCAAAACCAGAGTAGAAAGATTTGAAAATATATGGTTTGGTCAGAAAAGTCTGAGTAAAGTTGGGGGCTAATGACACAGTTTCTGAAGAGATTAGCACCATTAAAAATAAGTACTTTGCAGATGTGTAAGAGGAAAGATACCCCATGAGTGTCTCAGGACTTGCCTGGATTCCACAAATTCAAGTTCAAGGGTTTAAAGGCTTTTAATTCATTTGGAAGTCTCCCTTGGGAAGAATCCTGAGCACTGGGCCAACACAGGAAGTGTTTCCCTGTGGTCAGTTGCCCAAGTATTCCAAGGTTTCTGCAGCTGTGCAGATGTTGACATTGTCTGTATAATGCTGGTTTGGCAGGCATCAGAAGAACGTTCGTGGAGGCTTCCACTGAGATTCCAAAGGAAGGCCTGAAAGCCTACACAGGTTCAGGATCCATTAAGACAACCCCAGAGATATCAAAGTGTAAACTTGAGAGGGTGAAACTAAAGGTTCAGTGGAGACCCCAGGAAGTTAGAGATGCCGGGGATGTGGAAAACCATAAGCAGTAAGCATAGCCACCCCAAAGAGAAAGGCCATGTGTGTCCAGTCAACAAGGCCATGTGGGAAGGCTATCCAAGTCATTTCTTGGTTTTCTATTCCTTCTTTTTATAAAGGAAATGTTTACTCTGTGCCACTGTGGTGGTTTAAATGGGAATGCATGCTCCCAATAGGCTCAGGGATTTCTGATTAAGATTGAGTTTGCAACATGAGTCTCTAGCAGGCGGAGCCCTGCTGGGGAAGAGGTATGTATTGGGGGTGAATCTTGTAGTTCTGTCCTATTAATGGTGTGGAGAGCCAAGTTTGAGCTCTGGCTATTCCTGTTTTCTGGTTGTTTGTTTGCATCTCTCTCTGACAAGTATCTGTGGAAGTGAGCCAGCTTCTTCCACCATGATGATGCTTCCCCTGAACTCTGTAAGCCTGAAATAAACCCTTTCCTGCCACAAGCTGCTTCTGTTCAGTTGTTGTCCCAGCAACAAGAAAGTAACTGCAACAACCCCTGGGCCTTGTGAGGTATGACACTATGATTTTAAGGTATCTCACCATTAAGAGTTTTTATTTTTAAGTCTCGGAAAATTTTGGTCTTGAACAATGTTGAAACTGTTAAAACCATGGGATTCAGAGATTATCTAAATGAATTTTGAATAAAGATATATACATGAACCTTTCAGTGGTCAAATATAGAATATTTTATGCTTTAAGGAGTTGTCTTTAGGTATGAAGCTGAGAAGGGGTAGAAAGATAATGGTTAATCTTTATTGTCAATTTGGTTGGATTGGGAAATGCCAAGGAGATTAGTAAAAAGCACTGCACTGGTGTGTCTATGAGGGCCTTCCCAGAGAACAGTCACTAAGTGGGTAACCTTACTCTGAATGTGGGTAGCCCACTGCAATAGGCTGGGGAACAAGATGAATTAAAAGAAAGAGCTAGCTTGCAGAGGCATAGTCCTTTTCTACTTTGAGGATAACTTCCTGTGGTCCTTTCTACCATGATTGCATAAAACTTCTTAAATCATGAACCAAAATCCATCACTCTTACTTTAAAGAAAATATTGAAAAAGCTTAAATGCTCTGTCTGATATGGCTTTCACCAGAGTGATTGTATTTCAGCCAGGAAGAAGCCTGAATATTAGAATTTAAAATGAAAAGAAGAAACTAGAGACCTCGAAGTAGTACTTACATTAAGGATGATTAGATGGTGGGGACTGATATTCTAGGGTGACAGGCAGAAAAATGAGATGGGGCCATGAGGTTGGGACATGTTCTTGTATCTTCCAAGATTGGATGTTCTTCTCAAGATGAATATGGTATTCTTCCCACCCTCATATTATTCTGGGCTTTTGAGATTTTTAATGTTCATAGAAATCTCTGTGTGCTGAGCCATGATGCCATTTGAGGTCACAAGGTCCGAGTCGAGCATGGCAGGGGCAGCAACCAAGCCTGAGGGACTTGCAGAGAGACAAGCAGACAACTTCTTTTTTAAAATATAAACTCTTGGGCTGTCTAAGATGGTCAGAGACTAGCAGAGACATTTCTTCCTCTTTCTGTGAACTTGAATAGTAAATGTAATTGATGGGAATGTTTCTCTTTTCTTGGACTTCCTCCTAGAAAAGTGATGGCAAGCATCTGTATTTGACCCCACATGGACAAAGAGTATGGACTCTTAGTACTGAGGAGTAAGGAGTCCTCTGAACCAGTCCTTAAAATGAAGTTAATCAGCTTTTACAAGCTGATGTAATTACAATTAAACCTCCTGCCTGGCTTCCCTCAGAGAGGAGGGGGCAGGAGGAAAATAAGTTCCAGACGTGAGGGGAAGGGGCATGTGTCCCCATTTGTCAGCTGTCATGAGTGTTCTCTTCCCTGTTTCCCATAAGAACTACAGGAAAGCCTCTCTTGTCACTCATCATATTTGGTTTGGAAAGAACAGAATCATTTTGCATAATGCATGGGTCTTTCCTAACTTATAAATTTTGCTGTGACTGCAAATTTTCCCACTGCCTCCCTCGGTACTTTAATATCAGCTTAAAAATCACCTTCCCAGAGAGAGGAAGATGAAAAACAAATTATATGTGGCAAGATTAGAAGTCAGATCTAGGAACCAAGCATGTGCCTTGGCCAGTTTCCAAGGTAGATGACAGAAGTCTACCCAATTAGCCCCTATATAGCCCACACAGATATCTTCTGTTTTACCTCCTTCCTAATGGCTTCCAGTGGCTTTTATACTTTGTCCTGAGGACTGGAGTCATCTCAGGATTTCTCCACATTTAATACATTCTTGTGTTCCAGATACCTACCAAGCCCAGACCTGGAACTCCTCCTTTCCGAGTTATCACTAGATATCAAGAAGGAGTTTACTTCAGTAGGATGGAGAGAAAAGATACCACTACATGGATTGAGAAAGAATTCTACAGTTTATTAGTGGAGAAATGTGAGCACGTGTCAGTACTGTGGATTCAGCCATCATACCTAAACTCATCATTTTCTAAAGCATTACACTAATCTAAAAATATAAAACAAAACTTTACCGAATACTAATACAGGTGCTTCCTTTATTTCTTCAGTTTCTGTTGGATCTGGAACTTGGTTGTCAATGGAATACTGGGGACATTTAAAAGCTGGACACTTAGAGAGTTGTATATGTCTCAAAATGCATATATTCACAATAAATTTACAGAAGTTAAAAAAGGAGTTTTGCTTATTTTTAGTGCCTTGTTTTCCCATGATCACAGTTTAAAAATGTTTCTTTGATATTTTAGTTGTTTGCTCAATGTAAATGTCCCATAGTATCAGATTATACCTGAGAATCAATAAAAAGAGAATAAATATTTTTAATATGCCTTATCTTCAATCATACCTAAAATGTAATAAAAAAAAATCAAACAGCCCTCTCACAAAATGTGGCACTGAACTCAACAGGGAATTCACAGAGGAGGAAACACAAATGGCCAATTCTCGTTTAAGAAAGCGTTCACAATCCTTAATCACTAGGTAAATGCAAATCAAAAAAAAATGTCCTTCCACCAGAGTGGCAATCATTCAAAAATCCACCAACAATGGATGCCGGCAAGGATGTGGAATAAAGGAACCCTTATTCACTCCTGGTGAGATTGCAAACTGGTACAACCACTATGGAAGTCAGTGTGGAGGCTCCTGAAAAAGATGAATATAGAGCTACTAAAGGTCCCAGCTATCCCTCTACTGGGCATCTGTCTTCACTCAAGATTCTTCGCTTCAACACAGAGATATTTGATCAACCACTTTTATAGTGGCTCATTTCATACAAGTTAAGAAGTGGAATCAACCCAAATGCCCATCATTGGATGAATGGATATCAAATTTGTGGTACATATACACTATGGAATTCTACTCAGCAGTAAAGAAAAATGTTGTAATGAAATGTAAAGGAAGGTGGTTAGACTTGGAACAGACCACACTTAGTGAACACACACAAGAAGAGAGAAACAAATGACAAAATATTCTCCCTCATCTGCAGTTCCTAACCAGGTTAAGCTTGAATAGTAAGCAAACCTAACAGGTGAAGTGAGACACTGACAAAGCAGATTGAAAGAATTGGGGGGGGGGTGGATAGGAAGGATGGGAAGATAGTCACTAATCCAAACAATAATGAATCAATACCATAAAATCCTTACTTTTTACAATAAGCTCTCGAGGAAGCTAAGGGCATCATCTCCATTGTAAGATTGTAAGAGCTATGGTGGGGGAGAATATCCAGAGACATTGCTCCACTTAACAACAACAAACACACACAAAAAAAAAGAAAGAAAAGAAAAAACTGGATACTCTGGATACTGCCTCCTGCAATCCCACTGAGGAGAGCCCTCAGCAGGTTGGGGGTCAGGGAGAAAGGAAATAGGGGTACCACCACAAGACTTGCTTGCACAATGTATCAAATTATTAACAATAAATAAGTTTTTCAACTTGAACATGAACTGAAACACTGATAGATTAAAAAAAAAAACAAAATCAGACTTCATGGTAATTTATATTTCCTAACTGGGAAATCTAACTTCAGTTCTCACATTCTTCAGTATTTCCAAAAGACCTGTCATGAATTTCTACTTAATGCATCTGTCATGGTTTGATCCAGGTGCCCCCCACAAACAAATTCTGAATGCTCGATCCCCAGCTGATGGTAGTTAGGGAATTAGAACCTTGCTAGAGCTGTGTTGTTGGGGGCGGACTTATGGGGTTATAAGCCAGCTTCCCCTTGCCAGTGTTTGGCACACCTTCCTGCCGCTGTTTCCAGTGCTGTGGCAGAGGTGATGTCCACCCCTCTTCTCATGCCATCATTTTCCCTGCCAGGAAGGAATCTCCCCTCAAGACCATAAGCCACATAAACCCATTCCTCCACAAGCCACTTTTGCTTGGGTTCTTTCTGCGCAGCAACTAGAAAGCTGACTGCAACAGCATCCATGCTGAGTGAACTGGTTTTCTCATATAACATGGTATTTTTGTTGTATTCTCAAGGAGTCAGGCTACAATTCTGATCTTCCTGCATTCCTGTTTCTTCCTGGTTTATGTCACCAATATATCTAGATCTAGTCCCAAAATATGGCCCAAGCATAGCCAGGATTCTTAGGAAGAGGTAAGATAAGCTTGAAAGATTGGTTTTCTTTCTAAGAGCTGGGGAGATGGCTCAGTGGGTAAGAGAATTTTCTGTGCAAGCATGAGGACCTGTGTTTGATCCCCAGCACCCACATTAAAAGCTAGGCATGGCCACACACACCTGTAACCCTCGTACAAAGGAGAGATCGAGACAAGAGGTTCACCGAGGCTCACTGACTATCCAGTTGAGCTGAAAAAAATGACAAGTTTACAGAATCAGTGAGAGACTCTGTCTTAGGGAAGTAAGGCAGAACTGAGACAGCGTAGAACATCTGACATCCTCCTTGGTCTCTGGAGGTATGAGCATAGGCACACACACCACACCTGCACTACTCATGCTATAGATGCGTACACACCCCAAACAAAAAGACTGACTTTTCCAATGACAAAGATATTGTTTGATATTAGTTTGTGTTAAGATTTTTGTTAGTGGCCTGAGTGATTAGGAATGATTTTGAACACATAAGTCATTGTTATTGATTTTGTTCACATCAAATCAAACACTGAAAAATTCCTCCTCTCTAGGAAGAGGAAGTCCCCACTGAATAAGCCTGAAGCACATATTGGAGGAAGCCACAGATGATAAGCTAAATTCCAAAGAAATAACATCAAATACATTATTTAATGTTTAAATCATGGCTACTAGAATAATAAACCTGTGATATTCAAATAACTCTGATTCTTACCCATGAAGACCATTGCAGAAATAAATATTCTCCTTAGCCAGCAGGCTGCAGAGCAATGAGGTCCACCCATGTCTGACAAGGATGGTTCTGGAAAAGAGGAATTGTCTCTGTAGGAATGGAATCAAGTCAGGCAGGCATTCCTAAATACATACTTATTAAGTGCCCATCCTGAGCCAGGCCTGCACTGTGCAAATTAATATAAACATTAGAATGTGAAAAATAGACATGGTTTCTGTCTCAGAAACATTTTTCACAATATATAACACATAGAATTCTTTATCCATAATTTTAAATGTGGCTTATAAAACATTCTTACAAATATTAATATAAATTCAATAAGTATGCTATGATAATTTCTCCAAAATATATACTAAGAATAAGGGCTGGACAGATTGCTCAGTGGTTAAGGTGCTTGCTTACAAAGCCTGACAGTCTAGTTCAGTTGCCCATTACTCATATAAAACCAGATGCACAAAATGGCACATGCATCTAGAGTTCATTGGCAGGAGACCCTGGCACACCCATTCTCTGTCTCTGTTTCTCTCTCTGTCTCTCTCTCCTCTCTCTCTTCTCATAAATAAATAAATATTTTTAAATGATACTAATTATCACTGCCCAGCCACTCGCGGAGGACAGTGATCATATAAATACACACACACACACACCGCTTCTGGGTTGATGAAGGTGTGCTTTTTATTGTGGGGAACGAGGCAGTATATATAGAGCTTCCTGGCCAATCAGAGGACTAATGGGAAGAACCTGTGCATAATGGCCAACTGAGATCACCACCTGAAACTCATTAAGCTAAGCCCTTCGTGGCAAGCTGTCAGGTGCCATCCAAAACTAAGCCAGGGTGTGCCTCCAAAGGCCCCAAAGGCTCTCGCCCCTGACACATCCCCCTTTTCTTTTATTAAAAACTGGCTCGGGATCGTGTCTGTCTTAGGTTGTCCATGGCAAATTACACTCTTACCCATCATTGGAATTCTGACCTCCAAGCAGAACCCTGTCTTAGGTTGATATGTAATTCCATGGATCTTACCCATCTCTGACTACCAATCCAGTATTTTAAGCCATACATGGGGGGAGGATCGGTCACCCATAGCTGCCATGGCTTGCTTTAATTAGCTGTTCTTATAGTTGTTGGCACATCTGAGATTGGCAAAGCGTTAATGCACATCAGACCAAGAGTTCTTCAATAAGGATTAAACTCATAAGTTAGCAATGAAGATTAAACTCATAAGTCCAATGACTAGTTAACATATGACAGCTGTCTAGACATTTTTGCTGCAAAACATCAATTATACAAAGTCCCACAATAGAACAAATACAAATACAATAGAATGAACACATCACAATGTCCAACGATACCAATCTGCACAGGAACAATTCACTGATCAAGAAATATAAGTCCAGTTTTAAATTGTTCATTCAGTTGATCACGGATGTTCAGAGCTTGGGCAGCCGCAGAAAAAAAGATTATTGAGAGTCTGTGCTGTAGAAACTGAAGTAACAAGAGCAATAGTAGCCGTAGTAGTCACCACAGCTGAGATGGCTATTGCAGCAATGATGACAGAAGCTATTCCAAAATCTCTCTTTTTACGAACTGCAATTGATGTATGAGAACCGAAGTCCACAGGAACTGAAATCTTAAAGAGTTAGTTCAAGCACACAAAATAAGACAATTGTTGAAATAATATCTTAGATGGAAACGCTGCGATCATCCGCAAAGCAGTGTCCTGCCAAATTTTTGAAAAGGAAAACCTGTGACAACCAATGTTGTTAGCTTAATTAAGTTATTCCAACACATTTATCTAATAGGAGTATAGAAACCACAGTGATTGAAATTAAATCTTACAAGTTATACAAGTCCAATGATGACCACCTGGTAGTATTAGCATAAACAAATAGAGCCATCTCCTTAAAACTCACAATGCTTTTAGATATGCAAACCTCACCCTAGAAAATCAATACCAGTAAGCAATTTCCATCCCAAAACTCAATTTGTCCTTGACAAAGAGACATAGCTAGTCTTGGTGAGTACCCCAAGAGTTCCTTTTGTGCATTTCTTAACTCACC
>PVHP010000588.1:114165-138333 GCA_004024765.1 Zapus hudsonius
ATAACTGGAGTGATCAGGTCCAGTGTTAGCCTGTATGGTTTCACAAGCAAAAGAACATCTGTACTCTGTTTTATAAAAACTTAAGCTAGAGAATCATTTCTTTTATAATTTGCCATGACTATTCTTTTTGCAAAATTCCCAAAATTAAGAAAGACACTTTCTAGGGGCATTCTCCCCCTTCTTTTTAATTTATAAGCAAAATATATAGTACTTTAACAGATAATGTCTCTAACCATTGAGCAATAGATGAGAAAAGAAACATGTCTTTTTCTTTGACTCAGTTTACCTATACAATCATGAACTTTATTCTCCTTGTATATTTATTTCCTTTACTTTCGTCATAAACCCGTTGGCCAGACGGACCTGTGAGGAAGTATTGGAAAATATGTATCTCTTTCTGGGTTTTGGCAATAGGGAGCGCTCTGTCCTACAGTCAAAAGCCAGTGGAGCACAAAATATATGCTCTTTCTTTTGTTAAGTCCATGAGCCCTAGTAATTGCTTTTATAGGAAGATTGACATCCAACACATATTTGTCTTTACTTTTAGTTCTTTTATATCTTATAGAATTCAGAGAAACCACAGGCATTTCTCATATGTAACACCTCTTGTAAATATCATTTTTGGAGAATTGACAACCCATATAGTATTAGCACATATTTATAGATTTTATAATATATCTCCTGCTAATAATTTCATGTTGCATACTTTAAAATAGTATATGCAAAACATAATGATCTCTGAGACAAGCTGCATTCACATTTACTTATTTTAGAATGTTACCTTGAAACTTTTGGATACATATGGCAATTTTCTCATTGGTAGAATTTTCAAAACTTATCGAGATTAACCTGGAAAGATAAATCTGTATCATAGTTAATATTCAAGCATGACAATAACCCAGAAGGAGGAAATTTTATTAGCCAATTAAGCATTTTGTCATCCTCCTGTCTCCGCTCTGTCTCATATGTTACAAGACTTTTAGAGAAAAAAAACTTTAAACCAAATCAATTGAATTTAGCCTGAAAGGCCTTTCTTTCAAACAAAAGGTTGTACTCCCTGAGGCTAACCCTCCCTGGGGCTTGGCCTTGCTTAAGTTATTCCATTGTCAGCCCAAGGGGCTTGCACCTGGAATTTTGGCAAGGTGAAAGAACCTGTCTTTTTGACTGACTGAAAGATGTCACTTTTGTGTACATAATCCAAACCAAAGATTTTTTAGTAGACATTTTTTAACCCAAACCAGAGATTTTCTTGTACCAAATCCATAGATAGGGAAAAAGCCTTATAAGTTTTAATAAGTCTCTCAGACCTCCAAGCCTTGAGAGTCTCACATCAAGTCAACCGAATTCATTTTGCAAGACCTTTTCTTTTCAAACATCTCTTGGGGAAAGGCCTCATGGCCATATCGGATTCTTTCGTCTATAGGCAACATAGACCAATAACCAAAAAAAGAGGCAAAGCTCAAAATCATAAAGGCAAAAATTAATTTTTTTGAGTTGCTGGGTTTTCTACAAACAAAAGGCTGTATTCCCTGGGGCGAGCCCCGAGTAACCATTGTTTTTTCCAGTCCCAGGGTGCTTGCATTAACAAGGTGGAAACCTGTGTTTCAGACTGACTGAAAAATCACTTTTGCATATATATTTGGAGAAATAGTAGAGGCTCAACTTGCTTTTACATCTGTATAGACAGAGAGAAAGCCTTATAAATTTCTCAGACCTCTAAGCCTGACCTTCTGACATAAGCATAACGCTCTTGAGCATTGGGTCCTGTGACCCTGACAGTTGCCTGGGGTTGAATTTCTCAGAGAAAAGAAAAAAAAACTAAGGAATTCCAAGTTTCTAGGCTAGTCAGTTCGTCCTGGCCTGGCCAGGGCTTTCCCGGAGTTCTTTGTTTAATTTGCTAGCCTGCCTGGCCGCCTTGGATCTGACTGGTCACGCTTCTCCATGGGGTGGAAGCGCGACGCCTGGGCCCAGGTGGCCTTGACAATCGCCACCACGCATGCTCTAACTCGCTCAGGCCTGGTATGCCACCGCAAACCAGCTGCCTACCTGCTGTTGTTTCTGCCTCCTCCAGAAACCAAGGAATATGTTGCTCTATAGTCTTTAGGAAAACAAGAGCAGTTTTCCATAACAAACATTGACCTCTAGATTGCATCTCATGGAAAGGAGAGAAACTAAGAATTCCCCGCCATAGCTCGCGGCCATCTCGTACTATTCTTGGCCTTGGCGTCTGTGGAACTCTTTGCCTAACCTGCCCATCTGTCTCATAGCCTCAGGGCGCACAGAGCGCGGTCCGGCTCCCGTCTTCCCTTCTTCTATGCCATGCAGAAAAACAGTCTACTTTTATATACCACCACTCTTGAATTATTCTTTTAAAACCAAAATCGCACCCACTTTTACTTGGACCAGAGCAAAGCGTGTCCGGTCCCCCCTTTCCCGGGCTGCAGTCCCGGGAACGTCTCCATACGGGCCCATCTTTCTCATTCTGAACCTCAGTCACTTAGTGACTTTCTCTACCGCAAACTTCAGCCACTCTTAGTGACTTTCTCATCGCTTTCACCGCGAACCTCAGTCGCTCTCTCAGCATGCCTCACTTCCTCTTGGCCACTTTCAGTGGACCTTCTCATAACCACTTCCAGAGAATTTTTAATTCTCTATTTTCGTCAATCTTAGTGCACTTTAATTTCGTCGCTTCTACCATGATAACCATCACTCTGTTTTATAAAAAGTTCTGTCTTGTTGCCCTCTCGGCAAGCTTCACAACTTTCACTTTTACAGCGGACAGTAAAACTTTTCTTACCTAGGTTCTTTTTTTATGGATCCTTCTGTTTCTCGTGTCATTTCCCGGGTTTTCGTCTCCCCGTACTCGGCTCCTGGGTTTTCATCTCCCCGTACGCGTTCCCCATTTTTTGTGTCCCTGTATGTTTTTCGTGTCTTCGTCTCCCCGTACAGTTCCTGGGTTTTTCGGTCCCCGTACGGGCCACCATTTATCACTGCCCAGCCGCCCGCGGAGGACAGTGATCATATAATTACACACACACACCGCTTGTGGGTTGATGAAGGTGTGCTTTTTATTGTGGGGAACGAGGCAGTATATATAGAGCTTCCTGGCAAATCAGAGGACTAATGGGAAGAACCTGTGCATAACGGCCAACTGAGATCACCACCTGAAACTCATTAAGCTAAGCCCTTCGTGGCAAGCTGTCAGGTGCCATCCAAAACTAAGCCAGAGTGTGCCTCCAAAGGCCCCAAAGGCTTTCGTCCCTGACAACTAATAATTTTAAAGTTAATATACTTTAATTGTAAGTAAACACTATGTCAAATGATTAAATATTGATTATCATATACCAGAGTAAATTTATGAAAGTTTTAGTGTTTGCTGTTGGTAAGTGTAATGAAGAACTGACTTACAGATTGACAAGATTTTAAGTTACTGTAGTATTTTCAGATTGTAACTTTGAAACATATATTAAAGATAAAAATGTTTTCACCTGTGGCCTGATTAATCCATGTTTTAGGAATGTATCCTAATTTAGGAATATATTACCTATATAAATGTCTGCTAGTAAGGAATGGGTTAGTCATACGGCAGATTACCATGTACTGTTTAACACCATCATGCTAATGATCAAGTAAACAAGCCTTAATGAAACAGACTGAACTGCCAGCACAATTCCTCGTTCATCTCCTGGGTGTTAGCTCTATTTGGTTGCACCGCCCAGAAATATATGGAGCTCCAGGAAAAGTTATTTTATCCTAATGAACATCTGTCTCCACCCACTGCTCCTGCTCTTCAATATGACTCTTAGATAGGGAAACGGCCTTTCATCTGTTCCTGTCATGTCCAAGAGGGACAGTTGGACCAGTTTTGGGAGCCTGATGGATGATTACGATGAGGGGGCAGCCCTGGGATCCAGCACAGCTCATTCTTCACTGAGATTGAGGCTGGTGTGGAGATATTTCACCACCATGACACTGTCTGCAGAGGGGAAGGCGAGGAATGATGGTGGAAATAAGTGGATTGGGAGCCAATGGATCTGAGTTGCCTACAGGCTTATGTTTATTGGGGTCAGGGAGATGATATTGATTCCAGAATTCCAGGACGTGTGGTGAAATCAAACTCAATTCTGCCACTGTGCTACTCGTGTGCATCTAGTATGATCAAGCACAAGCAGAGAACCCAGAAGAGTTTGCTCAAGTAGACAGAGTGTGAGTATGCTGCTGACTCTCTCTTCATTTGCCCTCCAGTGAGGATCTCCTTTGAGGGGATAGCAGTGAGCATGGTCAACTCAATGCCTATTGCAGAGTGCGGTCTTGGAGAAAGGATGTGCATGAGCCTGTTTTGGAATAAAATACTGAAAGGAAGGTGTTGGGATACAGGGGACAAGAACACCCCCACATGCACACACCCATTTCTAAGCTTCCATTTCTCACCTGATCATTCATTTTGAATCATTTTGTCATTTCCCCTAGAAAATGGGTTTCTGTAACCATGGAGATCACTGCCATTTTCAGTCCACAGGATGTAGGATCATGTGTTTAAGAAGATACTAAATAAGCTGTGATTGCTACTTGGATGCCACTTTGATTTCAGCTTTTCATTACTGCCAAGGTTTTCATAGGTGGCGCTGAGCAGAAGCAGTAGAAGTCCCTATGGTTTCCTTAGGTTGAATGTTACCTTTACCCCTTCCAGGCTCTAGAAGGTGAAGGCAACCAGCACATTAAATCCCTCAGGCTGACTGACTTGCACAGAACAGGGGCCCCAAACAGGACGGCACTGATTCCTTAGGAGCCTGTGGGGCCTTTCCTGGTTGTTTCCTAGGGGTGACGTACTGGACCCAGCAAGCCAGCAATGATAGCCAGAAAACAATGTTTGCAAAGATCTGTCTGGATAGGACATGAGGCTGGTTGACCTGAGGTTAAACTTGTATTTCTCTCCCATATACTACATACTTTTGATAAATCTATCTTTTATTTAAGCCTCAGGCAGCTGGAATTCTTGTTTATTATTTATTTATTGATTGACTCTTGTCTTTGGCAAAGCCTCAAAGGGGAAAATGAAGTCACATGGACCAGAAGGGGAAAAAAGAAGTCAAAACATAAACAAAGTCTGACTCCTCAGCAGTGGCCAGGGCTCAGCAGGATAGGTCCCATGTTGGGTTCAAGATGTTTCTACGGTCCCAGGCATAAACCGGAACTCAGGAAGCCGATAAGGACTATATTGACTTCTACCCTTAAGAGAGTGGTTTACAGCGCATGGCGATGCAATCACCTGTAGAAACTATAAGCTCCCTGTCGTGGATAATAGGCATTGTGTATTTCCCTTTCCTTCAAGATTTCTGTGTTAGCCTGGCCAGCTTTCTGGCCTTGGCTTTGTTGATCTTAGTTAGAGAAGGAAATTGAAAGATCACCCGAAAGGCTAAGTTAACCTGCATTAGAAAGTGCAGAAAGTCGAGCATGAGAGGAAAATGATAAATAAAATAGACTCAAGGAGACAGGGAGAGATGGAGCGAGAGAAAAGAGCCAGCCTTGGTCATGTTTGCCCAGAGTTTATGGGACTGTGTAGATATAAGAGGTAAGATTGAAAGGCAGCCTGGGCACCTTATAAATGAAAGGGTCACAGGGAGAGACTCAAAGAAGAGATTTCAGAACGAGGGCTCTGGGATAGTGAATAATCCCCATTTAGTGCTTAAAGAACCTCAATAGAGAATTCAGCTGCTTGTCAATGCTCTTTGGATGCCATAGTATTTTTTCCTCTGAATGCAGCTTCCTGTATTTGGGCCAGTTTTCTAAGGATTACATGTGATTAAACAAGTCTTTCTCAGTAGATTAGCAAGTCTCTGAGTCTTAACAGTCCTAAGGGATACCAGACTCCACAGGCTGAAGGTCTGAGCCAGCTAATAACCTGCAATTCAATGTCAACAGCAGCCAGGTTGCTTGTTGGAGTAGCCAGTTGTAATCTGAGCACTCTGGGGATGTGTAGCTGAGAGGATGCAGAAAGGCAGCCGCCTTTGCCACTAGTTTCCCCAGAAATCATCCCTCCACTGCTTTCCGCTGCCACCTTTGGCTACCTGTGGTGGTCATGTGAGGCTTCACTGGCCTTGTCGAGTAGGCTTGGCCATTCTCTCACGTGGAACACCCTCTTTGTCTGGAGTGAGTGACCCTTCTCTTGTTCTCACTCTCTCCCTGCTGGGCATTGCTTCCTTGATTATTTTCCTAGTTTTTCCTCCAAGATTATGATATCAGACCATTCCTCTGTCTATACTACTTCAGTAGTCAGCTACTCACTGGGCCTCAGGGCTTAAATGACCAAACCCACAATGGTTTTCAGATGTAAATCTGTGACCTAAATATCTTCCTGAACTCCAAAACTATATCTACACTGCCTATAAACATCTCTACTCAGATATTGAATGGGAAGCTCTAACCTAGCCACAGCTCAACTGCTCATGGCCTACCCTTTCTGTTCCCCTGTTCATGGTGCATTGCCACAAATCCACTGTTCTAGCTGTTCCTGATGAAATATTTAAGACACTTTCAAAGTTTCATTGTTCCAAACTTCTTGGGCCCAACCCATCAGCAGCATATCTATTTTCTAGAATATACTCTGAATCTGACCATGTCACATGTCCTTTTACCATCCCTGGTGTCCTGGTCTGAACGACTGTCAGCTCCAAACAAATTTCTACAAAAGTCCTTTCCTTCATCTTCCTCCCTCTGCCCAGCAACAGCCAAAGGATCTCAAAATATCATTAGAACCATAAAACACTTCTGCTTAAAACTGTTAAGTGACTTCTCAAGCCTAAATTAAATATGTCATATGCAGAGACACACAATTTTCTCCCAATATGGCTATCTTTAATAATAAATTTATTGGGAACTTTAAAATATGAACATATTTCAAGTTGTTCCTATTGCCATTGGATTAAGTCCCTTCCCCCCACTTCTACTGAGAGCCCTTGTCAGTGGGAGTATACATAATCACAGTGGGGCCTTGAATGAACCAATCAGTTCCTGTGAAGAGGACAATGCTTCATAGTACATCTTCCCATCCCTATGTCTCTTGAATTCTTTCTTCCCCCTAATCAGAAATGTTCCCAAAAACTGCAGGGGATGTTATACATCTTCTTTAGTGTTGAGCTCTTGGTAACCTCTTATTTTCTGCTTTGTTGAGTTTTGAGTCCTCAGTGTCTACAACCATCTCCCTGAAAGAGGTTCTCAGCTAACAGTGAGAGCCACATTCATATTTAATCCACAAATCCTCTGTAAAGTTTCCTGGGCCATGGAAGGTATAGTAGGGCTGACTAGTCTTGTGATAGGCACTTGGCTTTCTCATCTCATTCTGATAGGTCTTGGATTTGTCTGGTATTTGGCACCATCTATAAAAAGCAGGTTCCCCAGCCAAGAGTGAGAGTATCCCTGATCAAAGGGGAAATTGGCTCATTGTCTAAAGAGTGAGTGATCAGCACAATGTAGATTTCATGTTTGTTCTGACTCTCCCTCCTGAGGAGACTAGGATTCAGACTTGAAAATTCCACAGCCTCATTTTCATGATTATACTTGATTAGGAACTTGATGGACTCTGAAGTTACTTAAGATGCTCCTGGGCAGGTCTGTGAGGGAATGCATAGGAAAATTAACTGAGGGGAGATGGGCTTTCTTCAGAGTAGCTGTCACTTCCTGAAGGACAGATCAGATATGAAGAGGTCTAAGGAAAGCAGAGCTGCTTTTTTTCTGGTCTCCATTCCTAGCTGGCAAATATCATCTGTTCTGTCATTGCTGCCGCTGCTGCCGCCTCCATCATTCACTGATATTGGAGACCAGCCTCTTGGGCCTGGAGACCAATGACTCTCCAGGAACATTCCAGGCCTTCAGAGCTAGACTGGGACACGTCCTGAGGCATATAGTGTTGCTGACTGAACAGCTAGCGGGAGCTCTGCATCTTCAGTGAGCAGATGGCCACTGTTAGACTACCCAGCCTCCATTGTGTAAACACTGCAATAAATCCCTTATTATAATAAATAATCATTATATAAATTCCCAATTCCCTGGTTCACAACTTTGGGGATCTCAGGGATCTGTGCCCTAGTAGGATGAAGACCCACACGCAGAGGACTGACATTGGGGAGCACTAGCTCTTGCTTGGCCATTCTCCCAGGTCTGGCTGTCTTCAGATGCTGAGACAATGTTTTCATCTCACTCTCCCTACAAAGGTGCTGCTTCTTTTTCTCCAACAAAGGAATTTTCCATCATGTGAAACAAAGTACATTTTTGTGAATTAATGAGACAAGGAGGAAGGACTTGAGCTTCCTGTGGAGGCTCTGAGGAGGGCTGAGCTGCCTATGAAATATTTAGAGGCATTTTCCAATGCTGTGGACTGAGACGAATCAGTAAAATCAAGAGCTGTTTTCACAGAGCTTATAGAGATTGAAACTGCAGGCAAGGCTCTGGTAGGATGCCTAACCTTTGTCTCCTGTGCCTCTGCCCCTGCATGGACCTTATATTTGCTACTGTCTGGTCTGTGAAATCTCCTGTCACTAAAGTTGGATCATCTGTCAGGGGCAATTACAGCCTGGCCACTGGATAAGCAGGATGTGATCAGATTATGTCAGAGAATACACTAGCCTGTGCTCATCATATATGGATGCTGGGAAATTCTGAGCCAAGCACACTGTGGAGGCTCAGATCTTGCAAGATATGTTGGTCCCTGAAGCCTCAGGGATGCAACACCACAGTCACATAGAGTTATCACTAGGGAGGAGAATATGTGACATTGTTCTAGCATCTAGAGGAGTTTACAGCCAGTCATCTATTCACAATCTCATTTGCTGTGCTTTGTCGCTATTCTTACCAGCAGACTGAGTGTCCCACAGAGAATAAGATTGAATTAGAGTAAGCAAGAGAATCAGCATACATGGCTGTTGTCTTTGCAAAGATCCAGGTTACAAATGATAATCCCCAGGACAGGTGCAGCTCTGCAGGTGTGTTAGCTTTTCTCAAAACTATATGATCTGTTCTTTAAAAAAAATAGGATATACTATCTAAATTCCAGAATCCTGACTTTCCTTTAAATGTGAAGTCTAGTTGTACTAGTCTTAGATTTTCCCTCAGTAATAATTTGCCCGAACAGAATGCCAAATTGTTGAACTTGACCAAAGTTATGGAATCATTTGAGTTTGTGACTTTTGAAACCGTTATTTGGTGGCACACAATGCTTAGAAACATGTATTATTTACCATTTCAGCTTTCTTCCACCAAGGTAGGTTATGACGTATAATGGTTTCTGGTCAAAATGCTGTCCTCATCCTGTTCCTCTCTGTTAAGCGACTATTCCCCCAGAAAACAGGTACTATTCCCTCAGTGGAGACATTTTTAGAAAATCAGTTTCAATGGTTCTAATGATTTCCTGGACTTCAGTCTAATCTTCTTGCTTTGTGAGCAGGTGGCTACCCTTTGATATTTGAAGAAGGAAACACCTGTCCCATGGAATGCTTCACTGGATGTCCCAGATGGCATCATGTCCAACCTGTCTACTTCTTCCTCCAGCACAGTTGACTCCCTGTTGGAAAATAGGGCTATGCTGTACTGCAGATCAGCTTTATCCAGATCCCTGCATAGCAGAGGGGCCTACATCACATGGTGTCCAAGAAAAGCAGTATCAGATACTCACATTTCAGTGATCACACGTAGGATTGTTATTTTTGTTCATTGCAGCATTATAGGGAAAAATATAGCTACCATCATACCCTTTCCTTCAGGGATATTGTAATCTGACACAATGAAACATCTGAAGTAAGCAAAATCAATCCCCTCTTCTTTTTCTCCCTCCTTCACTTCATTCTCCTCATCTAAGGCCTCTAACTCCTCATCTTCCTCCTCCTCTTGTTCCCACTCTATGTCATCCTCCTCCACCACTACCTCCTTCTCTTTCTTTTCTTCTTCTTTCTCTTCTGGAGACTGGATCTCTCACTGTCCTAGAGCCAAATTAAGCTAGACTGGCTGTTTAGTGAACCCCAGGGAGCCTTATTTCTCTGCCTCCAAAGTGCTAGGGTTATAGGCACATGCCCAGCAATTTTCTGTGAGTTCTAGGGTTTGAAAGAAGGTCTTCATGCTTTTTGTAAGACAAGCTCTTTATCCACTGAGCTACTTCCCTAGCCCAAGCCCCCAAATAGGTTTTCTTTTGGATTCTTCCCAAGATGAGAATTGGGGGTGATGGGAGACATCAATTATCCTATTGTCAAAAGACATTTCCTCTTATATTCTTGAAGGATTCAGTCTCAACTAACCTCTAAATTGTAATACATCTTGCAATGTCCAAAGAGAATGAACAATCATTCAGTAAGCCTAGAACAAAACAGGATGTCTTAAACTCTTTCACTCACCATCTCTTTTCACTCAAAAATTTTCATGTAATACAAGTATAAGATATATAGGTATATAAAATAGGTACAAATGAAACATTTACTAACAATAAGTCATAAAGAAATTAATTTAAAACAAGTATTTGGTATATATAAAATGTTTCAATTTATTAAAGAAAGATAAAAATTCACATACTAATGAGATGGATATGCTTGTTTTTTAACATAAAAAATTAAATCTTGTTTGAACACTTAATACTGCAGGATATATAGAGAGCACTTTCAATATTTTTTATAGCTGATTGATATTTTAATTTTATAATTTCCAAATGCTGAGAAATCTACTTCTCATAAATACAAAATTGACAGAAGTATGATTTGGGTCAACTCAGAAATTGTTGAAATTCTGTCCTAATCGCAAGCCAAAATTCAATGAATGATTTTTTTAATAAAACTCAGGTTGACCATTAAAGTAGCAATTTTTAAAAGAAACATTCTGACACAATACAGCTCAGAGACATACTATTTTTACATTTATAGGCTGAGGAATGGTGGCAGGAAATATTAAAAATCTTTGTTTTCTATAATTAAACCATTATGGTTCCATAAGAGCAAAAGCCTTTATGTATAGTAAAAACACTGCAATTCATAACACACCTGGGATTCAGTCTGAGCCCAGGTGTTTCAGGCAGTAATCACTGACTTAGATTGATGTGATGGCATGTGTGCATATTGTGTGTTTAGAACCAAGGCTATGGTGAAGTCATGTGATAGATAGCTCACAGGTAAGCATTGCCTAAAATATTTTCATTCATTACACATTTAATTTTGAATTAATTTTTGGTCATTATGTATCCAAAAACCTTTCATTGTGACCAAATGTTTCCCCACATTCAGCTATGTGACTTGTCACAAACCACAGTTTAAGAAGCTGGGCAGGCACGTTGGCACACCTGTAATCCCAACACTGAGGCCACTGTTGTAGTTCCCTTCTCATTGCTAGGGTAAAGCACCTGACCAGAAGCAGATTATGGAAGGAAAGGACTTATTTTGGCTTATAGTCTCAAGGGGAAGCTCTGTGATGACAGGGGAAACCATGACACAAACAGAGGCTTTGTCACAACAGGTGGAAACAGCAACAGGTGAGTGAGCCAGCTGATGCTGGCAAATCAGGGGCTAATAAACCTCAGTGTCCACCCTCAGTGACACACCTTCTGCAGCAAGGTAACGCCTCTCAAATTGCCATCAGCTGGAAACATAGCATTCAGAATACATGAGTTTATAAAACGGGGACACCTAATTCAAACCACCACAGCAACAAAGGCAGGAGGATCACTGCAAGCTCAAGGACAGCCTGCCCACACAGAGTTACAGACCACCAAGGGTGGCACAGTCAAATCCTGTCTGAAAAACTGAACCAAAATAAATAAGAAAACTACAAAAACCCTCCAAAACAAAAGAGTAATCTATGACCCTCTCTACAACTTGATCACTACCCTAGAGCCCAACTGAACCCGAATTAGACAAAACTCTAACCTGTTCTTCACAAGGTTCTGTTCTTCACCAGTTCTCACAGAATTGGTTTTGTGCTTTGTATTCAAGGTGCTAAAGAGATAAATCTTCAGTGTTTCCATGATCATTTTCCTGAGGCAAACTCGCTGGGAGAGGATGTTCCATATTCCCAGTGGGTCACAAGTGTTTTTGCATCACAATCATTGAATTCCTTTAGACACTACAAGTCTATGTATCTGGCAGGGTCAAGATAGGTGTCTGAGCTAACGGTAAACTGTCTTTTAGCCTTAATGTCTCTTTTCAACTATGCTCCACTTTGAAAATTAAAAAATTGAACAAAATAATTCCTCCAGACAAAGGCCAAATATTTCTCCAAAAGATAAGATGTATCATCTTTGCTATCATAATTTCTTTTACAGGCCTAGAACAAATGAGAAAGAGGAAGATTAGGGCATGGGAAAATATCTGGTAGGGGACCCGGGAAGAGAGAGAGAAGGAGGGAGGGAGGGAGGGAGGGAGGGAGGGAGGGAGAGAGAGAGAGAGAGAGAGAGAGAGAGAGAGAGAGAGAGAGAGAGAGAGAGAGAGAGAAGGGAGGGAAGAAAGGGAGGGAAGGAAGGGAGGGAGGGAGGGAGGGAGGGAGAGAGAGGTAATGGTTAACAAGGGTTGAAGATGACTTCCAGACCCTGTTAGCTCCACCCAGCTGCCAACAAGGATATAATCTCCTCCTGCAGACTTACTCTGGACCCAGCTCTAAACCAAGACAAACTTGGCCTACAAATAAACAGGAGCACACTTGCAGGCTCTCAGTGAGGCAGAAAGAAGTCATTAGTCTCTATAGCCATGTCTACTGGGTCCAAGAAGCCAAACATCCTCTTGAACTTGGTGGTATTGAAGGAGAAACAAAAGCAACATAACTTTTTATAAGTAGACAGAGACAGTGGCCCAAAGAGAATAAGTCACTTGGCCTGTCAGGCAGGATTGGACCAGTATCCTCCACGAGCAACACTCCCCAGAAGGAATTTCCTGCTTCTCTGTCAGCTCAGCACATTCCTGCTTGAGACCAGGAGAAAAGCTCCTCTCTCCTTACACACCTGAGTCTGATAACTAGGCTCACCCTAATTGGATGTCTGATCCACAAGCCTAGCCACAAGTGTAAACCCTCTCTTCTTCCTGTTGTTTCACCTGAACACTTCCTTCTGCCTGGGCATTTTCCTTCCTGCCTCTTATGTGTGTCTTATTTTGGGGTGCTTTCTTTCATTGTTACATGTATGATCTCTCCTTAGTCTCTGAGTTCTTTAGTATTTCTTAATCCTCTCTGGTCAAAGGGATCTTTTGGTTCTTATGCTTTGCCTTCCGTATGTGGGCACATGGGCCTTTTCCAGAGCCTTTTACCCCTGGAGATTGCTCTGTGATGGAGATCCTTTGTCTCCCCTCTCCTTTTCTAGGTAGGCAAGGAGGAGAATTCTCCTCTGACTTGAAACTTTCAGCTAGCCTCCTCCCTGGATCTTAATTCCCTCTACAATAAACCTCATAATTCATAATTCACTCTTCTCAGAGCCCATTTTGTCAATTCTTGCTAAAATCAAATAAGGACCCAAAAGTTGGAGTTCACAGGCTCTCCCTGAACATCATTAGTATTCTTGACTTAAAACTAAAACAATGACTACAGGGATCCACTTACCAGGAAGGCCCTTTTCTCCTGTGTTCATTGCAGCTTTCACCAGACTGAGATAGAAAAAAGTTCTGTGGCAGAAACACATCCAGCCAGTACAGTTTGGTCCTGGCAATGTGTACCGTTCATTTGTGATGAATTTCACATCTGATGGCAAGTGCATCCATGTAAACACCTCTGTTCAGGTTCACACCCCCACCAAAACTTCTCCAACAAATGACTTTGCCCATATATCATTGCTCTGATATATAAATGTGAGTTAGTATTCTGATATTCTTTCCTCTCCAAGAAGCTTCTTGTTTTTCTTTCTCTCAGACCCCTCCTGTCAGCTCCTGTCTTGTTTACAGAAGATTCTATCACTCTTGGTGGTTGGGCTAGTTTTGGTTACAGCAGATCATGTAAGACCTGACCTAGAACTTTTTCTTTTTCATCAGGAATTCAGATGATTTTAGAAAAACAAAGGAAATGGGTGAGATTCCATTGATATTACTCTGGAAAGGAGCCCTAGTGCATTTCATTATTTTTAAGCCATCAAAAAATGCTGAGGATCAAACACCCATCCTATCTGCAAATGGCCATTTAAATGTAAATCAGGAAACTCCACAATTTCCTTCAGAGCTTCCCCTGCCTACCTGCTGTAGAGAACAAACCCCAAATTTTGTAGCTAGCCCACAGTTGCTGAATGTCTTAATTCCAGCTTACCTTCTCAAGACCATCTTTGCCACACTCCACCTTGAGCTTTCTTGAAGACTACACACGTTCTCTCTTCTGGAACTTCATCCCTGAAGACCTGGTTTCTGCCTATGTTGTGGACTCGTGGCTTCTCCTTGGTCACACAGCAAGACATTCCATGCCTACTCTTCATGTTAACACACTTTGCCTTCTATGGTTTTTCTTTGTAGCACCCGTCAAAATTAACAACTATGGGACTGGAGTGATGGTCAGTCATTAAGGCACTTGCCTGCAGAGCCTAAAGCCCTGAATTGATTCCTTAGTGCCCTCATAAAGCCTGATGACAAACTGGCATCTGGAGTTTGTTTGTATTAGTTAGAGGCCCTGAGTGCCCCCTCTCTCAATCTCTCTCTCTCTCTCTCTCTCTCTCTCTCTCTCTCTCTCTCTCTCTCTCCCGCCTGTCTCTGTTGTAAATATCTGCTTACAAATTAATTAATTTAAAAAATTTGTGACTATGTTTCAATGATGTATAACGTAGACCAATGCTGAGGATAGGGATCATGCTTTCTTTGAGTCCTAACAGACCTTTGGTGTTTCATACATACCAGAGGCTTGGGTATATATATTTTTAATATATGAACAAACTAGAAAATGAATAAAATTATTCTTCATACTATTCTTCATTCCATTTTCTGAAACTAATTTTGTAGTTATCTGACATCGTATATAAGCAGAGCTAAAGAGAATCCTCAATGCATTTTTTTTTCTATTCTCTGCTTAGCCAGTCCAACAATGATTTCATTCACTGAGCTTTGGTTAGTCCCATTTGCCATATTCTGTCATTTGCTGTTTCTATATGAGAGTAATATCTGTGAAAGGGTCCGAGGCCCTTCTCTTTGTCTCTCAACTAGCCTTAGATGCACAGCTGTAGGCCTGACTTATATAGACTGTCTTGAGATTCTGTCCACCTCTGACTGCAAGAATCCATTCCCAGCCTGGAATCTCAGCATGTTCATAAGGGGGAGAGAGTGTCTACCGTTTCCCTGATGCACAGGCTCTTTTGCTTTTGATGTTAGGTTTTCCTCTGTGAACTGGAGAAAAATAGAACATGAGAGATTAAAAAGAACAAAACTATTAATGGTGAATAATTTTTTCTGAGATTCATAGGGATCCTAAAAAGCATTAAAGTATAGGGTAGAAACCAAGATTTTGACATTTGACATACCTTCTGAGAATGTGGTTCACAAAGTATTGAAAAGTGAGAACTTCACTCAGGATTGAGCCAAGATAAGCATGCTGTCTTCAGTGAAGGAAAATTGTTATTTATATTTCAGGAGATAGCATGACATCCAAAATAATATGACTCATTCAAAACACAACAGTGCCTGGACGTGAGAGACCAAGGGGAACTCTTGGTGGCCATGTGCTTTCTGATGAAAGCCTCAGCACGAGATGTGGAGTTTACTTTCTGCTTTGTCTCTGGAACCCCAGACAGCTTTTTTTTTTTAAAGTAAAGAAAAGAAGTGGTTCTATGTCATTTCTTGTTCAACTAAAGATTTTAATCTTATATTTAATTTGGGACAGATTTATATCCCAGAGTTGATTCCCATCCAAACTCCTCTTCTCAATCTTCCATCTTGAAGTCATTTCTAAATTCCTCTCTATTGATTCTGAACAAAACTGAGTTTTAAGTTTTAAGTTTGAGTAATAATTATTGGAGTCCCAAGACTATAAATATGATATCCATCAACTCTGAGACCACAAAAACAGAAACTGCATACAGCTATTCTTATTCAAACAGCCCAGATAAGCTCTCAGATAAGAACCAATAACTTCCAGTCTGTCAGGTTTTCACAAACCAATACCACAAGCTAACATAAGCCCCTTTCTATGTTTCTGACCCATAAAATTGTGAATAAAATTAAAAAGTTGTTTTACCTCACTAACAGGTTATTTTGTTATGCAGCATAATAATAAAAAAAAATAATTATAAACCAGGTTTCTCTAGTTTATCTGTTTACCTGGTATCCTAAAACAAGTGAGTTGCATAGAATTCCCAGCTGAAGATTCTATCAATCTCTTTTGTGCTGGAATTAAATTTTCATACTTAGCTGCCATGGAGAAATGAAGTATATCTGACTATGGGGAAAATATGTTTGTTAGTATGCAGATTTGACAACTTAGTCTAAAACATTGTTATCCACTTATAGCATATCTCTTTTTGGATTTATTAGACAGAACTTCTGACTCCTTCACTTCAAAAATCTGAGAGATATAGACCTTTCAGTTTAAATTAGGTGGTGTGAGGATGAAAGTATCCTAAGGCATGTTGAATTTCATCACAAAATGATCACCAGGCTCTTAATTTCTATACAGAAGGTTACCATGGAGACACTTTGGGTATGGAAAAGGAGGAGAAATAGCTTTGGGTATTCCTATGGATCAGAAGGGGAGGAGCATGAGAACCTCCTCACACCTAATTCGTTGATGCTAGACATTCACAGGATTAAGAAGTAAAAGTCAAGGATCTGGGGACAATGGTCAATGGGTAGAGTGCTTGCTACATAAGCCTACCTGAGGTCAGAACCACAACCCACGTAAAAGCTGGACAGTGTAAGTCATAGCACTTGTTATCCCAGCGTGCTTGTGAAAAAAAAAAAAAAGGCAGGAGGAGATGGGAGAATTTGCTGGAAGCTTTCTGGCCAGCTAGGTGGAAGACAACCAAGGTGCAAGGCAAGGACCAACCCAAAGTCATCCACTGACCTTCACAACATCCTCACACACACCAAAAACAAATCTCTTATAAATTAATAAATGAATGAATAATCAAAGTGAAAATGGGAAATAAAAGATTCCATAGAATTAATATCCATCTGAGTACAGAAATCACCACATAATCTTGACTAAAGACCAAAGTCTTGGACTGGAGAGATGGCTTAGCGGTTAAGGCACTTGCCTCCAGTGCCTAAGGCCCTAGGTTCAATTCCCCAGGTCCCACATAAGCCAGACCCTCAAGGTGGTGGCCCTGGTGTGCTCTCTCTCTCTCTCTCTCTCTCTCTCTCTCTCTCTCTCTCTCTGCTTGAAAATGAATAAATAAAATAAAATAATAATAATAATAAATAAATTTTTTAAAAAAGACCAAAGTCTTGAGGGTAGGACGAAGAATTGTGTATTGCTGTTCTTAATAAATTTAAGCACACACTGGAAAGAGTGAGAAGATGGTCTAGGTCATGACCGGGTTATGGCTGCAAACACAAATCACATTTCTACTTAGCTCAAGAAAGAATACTTTTACAAAAAGTTTTAAAAACTCTACAAAAAATAAACAGAGGTAGGACAGATAAAATGAATTTATGGTTTATTGGTTTTTATTTGTTATTACTGCTGCTTTTCTTGTCCCACGGATCAAACTCCGGGCCTCAAGTCTGCTATGTCAGTGCTCTATCAACTGAACTATATCCTAAGCCTTATGTTTTAAATTCAAAACATTTGAAATTTGTTTTGGGTTCTTGTTTATTAGTTTTGGTAGGGAAAATTTTGCATCACCAAATATCATTAATTGTGGAGAGTCAAGCCTTTTAGAAGCAAAATACATCAGACTTCACAAATGCCATGGAAACTTTTTGATTAACTGCAAGTGACACACACACACACACACACACACACACACACACACACACACACACACACACACACATATATATATATATACATATATACATACATATCCTTTTGTATCAAACAATAACTTTATGAATATGCAAGAATGATGCACAAAATCAACTTGGCTTACTTACTTACATACGACTCCCCAAATACTATTTATGCTGCTAGCAAGTGGCTTTACTTTTACCCAAGAAGTTCTTGAATTATAAATATATCAAGGCTACTCTATTATCAACTAAGAGTGGAACTCTACTAAAATAAAAATAAACAGCATCAATAACAACAACAAAAATTAGGCATCTGTGATGGTTAAATTTTGTTGTCACCTTGACCTGTTTAGTAATCTTGGGTGGGTCTCATGTTTTTATAGGAAAGCAGCCCTCTGAGTAGAGGGCAGGATGTAAGGAGGCTTAGTGAGCTAGGAACAAACATCCCTTCTTGGGGGACAGTGCAGGAAGGAAATTCCAGAGACTCAGGAAGTCAACAAGTCTAGGAAAGGTTTATAAGACCCCACCCTAAGGCCATATAAAGGGAAAGGAAATACCTCTCTCCTGCCTGCCTGGCTGCAGGTACTTGTCCCAACTTGGATATGCATCTACCCAGCTCATCTATCCCTTTGTCAGCATTGGAACAAAGTTTTCTTAGCTTTCCAGCCTGGAATGAAGATTAGGCTTTCCAGGAAGCATTTAGGCCTACAGTGCTGGATTGGGACTGGTGAGGCCTCATTGACTGAGCAGCTACTGGTTCCTTGACTCTTGGACTTTCAGGCTGCTATTGTGGGACTGCCCTGAACTAATCCAATAAATCCCCCTTTCCTACAACTCATTTTACTGATCTGTTCCTCTAGAGAACCCTAATACAGCATCCTATGTATTAACATTTGGAAGACATAAAAAAATGAGTTAAAAGGAGGTGAAAATCAATTTTTAAGACATGTTCTCATACAGTCCAAGCTGGTCTTGGACGCAAAGTTCTGATCCTTGTGTGTCTCCCACTCTCAATGCTGGGGTTGAAGTGTGGCTCACCATGACTGGTTTATGCGGTTCTGGGAATCACAGTCAGGGCTTAGTGCATGCTAGGCAAGCATTCCATTAAGGGAGCTACACTCTCTAAGAATGAAGATGTTGTGTAAAGGACTTGGGTCAAGGCTCAAAGGTTAAAACATTTGCCACACAAACATGAAGGTCTGAGGTCAGTCCCTAGCACCCATGTGAATGTCAGATTTTAGGAAATGTCTGGAATCCCAGTGCTTAGGAAACAGATACACAGATCCCAGGGGCAAGCTTACTAGCTAACCTAGATATATCTGTGAGTTTTGGGTTGAGTTAGAGCCCCTGTCTCAATAAATAAAGTGGAGAGCCATTGAGAAAGACATCTGACATTGACCTCTAATCTCCACAAGCACACACAAGAAAGTGCATGTGCTCACATACATGTGGACCCAAGCGCATATGAATATGCACACACACATGCACACTAAAGTTTTTCTTGACTAAACATATATTCTGAGGTGTTAATCTTTATTTCCTCCAGAATGTTCACATTTCCTCTCTGGCTCATTCAAGCAAATAGCCTCTATACTTAATGCTGTAGGAAAAGAATGTGAAAAGGAGTCTACAGTGAGAGCAGTTAGTGGTCAAGGGCTCTGACATTGGTTTGCAATAGCTCTGAACCTTAAGTCTAACGAGAAGGTATCTGTTGTAGTCAGATGTACACGACTGGGATGAATCTCCAAATCAGGCACAATTTGGGGAGGAAAGTATTTATTGAAATAACAGATCCAGGGGAAGTTCCAGGGGGAGCTCCAAAAATGAAGGAAAAGGCTGTCCCCCATTCATAAATCCAAGCAGAGAGACCGAGACAGCACCAGCAGTTGGGAGAGGAGGAAAGAGAATTTCCTTCCCCTCAAGCTTCCTTATATCTAGTCCCCCTCTGGAAGGCCCACCCACTCAGGGGGAAGGGCTCACTCTGGAGAAGGGACCTCCTCCCTTCTCCAAAATCCCAAAAGGATTTTGTCAATCCTTTCTGCAGGCAAACTCAGAGACCCACCCAAGATTACTGTGGATTATTATGCAGGTCAAGTTGACAATAAACTTAACCATCACAGCATCCTACTTGGAAGAAACTTGATGGGAGCCAGGGAGGTTCAAAAGAACTCATGGAGCATGGGCTAGTCAGTGAAGAAGATGAATGGGGGAATGGGAGACATAAGAGCAGCAAATTTGGTCATCTTAGGAGAACTGCTTGCAGAGAAGATCCAGTTTTCCTCCCTAAAATAGGTTCCCCATAATAGTTCTTGTTTTGCCCTGAGAGTTTCTTATTAGCAGCTCTTCATACTGATCTGAGAGTTGTCTTTTCAGGTAAATGTGCTTTCAGCTCTCATTACTTTTTGAAAGTTAAGAGCCCAGACTTTCCAGAAATTTGAACAGTCACAGTTCCCTTTATTTTGGAACATCATGTTTTTATTGATTTCAACTATTTTGACATCATTGTAAGTTAGTTAGGTATCTGATGTGAATCTAACTCCATAAAACAAAACCACACCCTTGGCTCTTTCCGAGGTAGACTATTCATTTGGTTCATCCCTGCAAGGCAAAGTTGACAGGCATCCATGGAGGATCGGGTGACACTGAGGGAATCATTAAGCACCTTCCAAAGATCATCCCAAAACTCTAACATTACATCATTCTAGCAAGGTGCAGTAAAATCTTCATTTGATCTTTTTTTATTTAATCTTGAATATATAGTTATTGTCCATAATGTGTTACATTATTCATTGGGCAAACAATGAGTTGTTATCCCCAATTCCCCAATGTCCCCCCTCCCTATCCCCAATCAGCTGGATATCCTCCTACGTGTACCATCTGGATCAGTCCTTGTGGCAGGGGACCCTGGATAGCCTAGTACCCAGCCCAGACCTCCTGGCTCCAGTGTGTTGTTGCTGAAGGGTGCCATGCCTCTGGATAGTCTCCCCCACCATGGCTCTTACATTCTTTCTGCCCCCTCTTCCACATAGTTCCCTGAGTCATGGTGGATGAGTATTAAGGCTGCTTTAAGATTGGGAGTTTAGGCGTCTTTGTGTCAAAGATCGTTGGTTTCTGTCTCACTGGCTTAATCTGTGTAGGTTGAATGTCTGTGGCTGTGGGTCCCTCGTTCCTCCCATTCTCTGCGGGGTTCCATATGGATCCTCCACGGTATGACTGTGGTGGCTCCTCTCTTGCCAGAATCTCAGGTATCAACCTATGGTCAGTTGGTAGGGTTAGATGGGCCCCAGCTCTCTCGCTGCATCCTGAAAAATACAAGCACAATCTCCTTCGGAGAGTGTGATCAGTATAGGTTAACAAATATACACATTTCTGGTTTACCTAGAGTCTATTTCTAGTAGCCTCCCTGTCAATCGCTCCCTTAGTGCATCTTGTCTTGGGATCCCAAGAGTACGGGATACGGTGACCATCTCCCTGAATCCCAAGTTCCAGACAAGGGGTCCCCCTCACTAAGTGGAAAATTGGCCAAATTTGAAAGCTGTTGACTGTCTCCCCCATGCCCAGGCTCCTCCGTTGCACAAATGCTCCTTTCTTGGTTCGCTGTTCTCTCCCAGTAGGGAGTGTGGTGAGCCCACTCATGACCCCAGATTGTGTTTCGTGTCCGTGGTCTCTGTTTACTCCAGCAGTCGTTGATCATTTTCCCCTAGCAGCCTGTGCAGTGCCTTCCAGCACTACACTAACTGCCTTCTGGGGGCTGGATATCGTTCCGGACATTGAAGGTTCTCTCGATGCTGGTTGATGGCATTCTGTGGTTTCTTCAGCAACAGGGTTTTGCCTCAGGCCTAGGGAGGGCACCCAAGAGCTTTGACAGAATTCTGTCTTGTTGTTGAAATCTCATGAGTTGCTTAGGTCAACAGCTCAATGAGGGAAGGAACCATTGGTTGGAACCAGGGGGTTGTCAGGCTAATCTAAATTATTCACAGTCTTAGACTCTCTCCCCTATCACTCATGGCCCCTCTTGCAAGATGACACTCACTACTTACTCAATAGGTTAAATGAGCTAGTGAGGATTATATGTTTTTGAACCTAATATGGTTTACCCTCAAGCTTAAGCCATTCCCCTCCCCCCATCCCTTACCCCTCATTCATAACCTTTCACTTCTTACTACTAGTCTGCATAAAGAACACGGTTATCCTGGTTAAGGACCACATATGAGGGAGAATATGCGGTGTTCGATTCTCCATTCTTTTGAGTGTTCGCTTAGTAAAATCTGCTCTTAGTCAGACCATTTTTTCCTAAATTTCAATATGTAATCCTTTCAGCTGAGTAAAATTCCATCATGTAAATATACCACAGTTTCTCTGTCCATTGCGCCATGGATGGGCATTTGGGTTGATTCCAATACTTGGCTATTATGAATTGAGCTGCTATAAATATAGTTGTACAAATGTTTCTGTGTCGAGATGTGACATCTTCTGGGTAGATGCCTAGTAGAGGGATAGCTGGGTCCATTGGTAGTTCTATGTCTCTTCTCTTCAGGAGTCTCCACACTGCTTTCCATAGTGGTTGAACAAGTTTGCAATCCCACCAGCAGTGAATGAGGGTTCGTCTTTCCCCGCATCCTCGCGAGCAACGATTGTTGTTGGTTTTATTTATTATTGCCATTCTGACCGGGGTAAGGTGGTATATCATTGTGATTTTGATTTGCATTTCCCTGATGCTTAAGGGTGCCGAGCACTTTCTCAGGTGAGAAAAGGCCATTTGTGTTTCCTCCTCTGTGAATTCTCTGTTGAGATCAGTGCCCCATTTTGTGAGGGGGCAATTTGGGTTGTTGCTATTAATTTTTTTTTTGAGTTCTCTGTAGGTTCTAGAAATCAGGCCTCTGTCTTGTTGTAGCTGGTGAAAATCATGTCCCAATTTGAAGGGGGTCTATTGACTTTGAGAACGGTGTTTTTGTCTGTACACAAGCTTTTGAGCCTGATCAGGTCCCATTGGTTAAGTGACTGTTGCACTTCCTGGGCTACAGGAGATATTCTCAGGAAGGTGTTCCCTACTCCTATCTCATGTAAGGTTCCTCCAACTTTTTCTTCCAGGGTGTTCAGTGTTATAGGCTTGATATTGAGGTCTTTGATCCATTTGTATTTTATCTGTGTGCATAGTGAAAAGAGTGGGTCTGATTTCATTTTTTTTTTTGCATGTGTTTATCCAGTTTATCCAGCACCATTTTTTGAAGATGCTATCTTTGACCCAGCATACATTGTTGGCACCCTTGTTGAAAACAAAGGAGCTGAAATTATTTGCATTAAAGGCTGGGACTTCGAGTCTATTCCACTGGTCAGACTGTCTGTTTTTCTGCCAATACCATGCTGTTTTAGTTACTATAGCTTTGTAGTATGTTTTAAAATCAGGTATGGAGATACCTCCTGCGTAATTTTTCCTGCTCAGAATACTTTTAGCTATTCAAGGTCTCTTACCATTCCAAATAAATTTGGAGATTATTTTTTCAATGTCTGTGAAGAAGGAGGTTGGAATTTTTATTGGCATTGCTTTGAATCTGTAGATTGCTTTTGGCAGGTTTGCCATTTTTACTATATTGATTCTCCCTAACCATGAGCATGGAATGTCTTTCCATCTCATCACATCGTCCTCTATTTCCCTTTTGAGCATTTCATATTTTCCTTATATAAGTCTTTCACTACCTTGGTTAGTGATATTCCCAAGTATTTAATTTTATTTGAGGATATAGAGAACAGGACAGTTTCTCTGATGTCTTTTTCTGAATGCTTGTCTTCTGTATATAGAAAGGCTACTTATTTTTTTGTGTTAATTTTGTATCCTGCCACTCTGCTGAAGGCATTGATCACCTTCAGGAGATTAATAATACTGTTCTTTGGATCTGATATATATTAGATCATGGCATCTGCAAAGAGGGATAGTTTGACTTCTTCCTCTCCAATTTGTATCCCTTTTATGCTGTTCTCTTGTCTTATAGCTTGGGCTACAACGTCAAGCACTATGTTAAATAGCAGTGGTGAGAGTGGACATCCCTGTCTTGTTCCTGAGTTGAGGGGGAACTCCTTGAGTCGTTCTCCATTGAGGATGATTTGTGCTTTAGGTGATCTGTATATTGACTTTATCATTTTGAGGTATAGTCCATCTATGCCTATTTTTTCCAGGGTTTTGAACATGAAGTGGTGTTGAATTTTGTCAAAAGCCTTCTCAGCGGGGCTACAGAGATGGCTCAGCAGTTAAGGCACTTGCCTCCAGTGCTTAAGGCTCTGGGTTCAATTCCCCAGGACCCAC